>CAMTDV010000006.1:46387850-46677488 GCA_947069175.1 Scalesia atractyloides
TTGAAAATATACTACCATTTGTAATTTTTCATTTTCTAAAATTTTTCTTTTGTTCTCAAAATTCTTTTCATTTTCTTTTAATTTTTTTATTTTCTAATGTCAAACTCTCAATCTCATTCAAGAGTTTGGCATTATCTGCCTGATAATTGTCTACATCATAGACCGGGCAGACTGGTTTAGAACTTGAAGACTCATTTGTGGATATACTTGAAACTAGAGCTTCACAGTTCTTAACCACTACACTCTCTTGATACTTATTCTTCAGAGATGTCCATAATTCTTTCGCTGTCTTGTATTCTGGTAAAAGTATCAGGATGTCTTCCTTAACCGATTGTTGGATAAGATTAATCATTTTTTTCAGCAAAATAATCATCTTTCTGTTGAGTAGAATATTTGCACTTCTCCAGAATTTTCTGATTCTCATCTCTAGGAACGCATAACCTGTCTCATTCGCGACCCAACTGCGGAAATGCATAGCTTGGACCTAGCTCTCTAATTTTCCTCTCCAAACTTCATACTCATTAACTTTGACGGCTTCACGGACTCCATTTCGTTTTCCAAATTTATCTGTCGTTCAAAACACTTGACAAATGATTAGCAAACAGACAATTTTAGCAAAAACTGACGTTTTAATCGATAATCGGTACGTTAAAAACGTTTAAAATTTTTCCAAAAACTATTTTTACCGATTATATCTTTAAAATCGTCCTCGTCGATACGATTATAGCGATATATAATGTTTGTGACGTTTTTTTTAGAAACCTTAACAAGTTCGGGCGAACTTGTTGAAATCTTATGAAAATTTGACCCTGAATACAAGTTCGAGCGAACTTATCTTAGTTTTCAAGAGACTTTGCAAGTTCGGGCGAACTTGTGAATGATTTCAATAGATTTTGGTCAAGTTCGGACGAACTTGACTAAAAACATCAGAAATTTACTAAGTTCGAGCGGACTTGACAGAAAAACTTGAAAATTCACACAAGTTCGGCGAACTTGATGAAAATTTCACTAAAAACAGTAAAAATATACTCAAGTTCGAGAGAACTTGGGATAATGTTCGAGCGAACTTGACATGTAAAACATGATTTTTTCAGCATTTTGACTACAAAACATACATTTCAAGTGAACTTGGCCTAAAACATACATAAACTTCGTCATTTCGCTCCTAAATACAGACTCGGTATAATACGATGACGTAGGCAACAGACATATGCATCAACAGACATGACGAAGGAAATGAATGAGAAAACTTGTCTAAAATGCTGAGAAGGCCATGTAGCTCAAATTAAAGAGGTAGTTGAAACCTCTTAAGAAGAACAAAAAGTTGAGTTTGTGGTAAATGAGGTTAAAAGTGAGAAAACCGAAACTCAATTTCAATCCACAAAATGCATAGAACCGTGCAAATCATGCATCGAAAACTATGAAAAATATAAAGAGTTGAAAAGACACACAGATAATTTGACAAGTAATTTTAAAAGAAATAAAAGAAGCCTTTGATAAACTTAGTAAAACTATCAACCAGTATCGTGATGCAAGCAGAGAAAATGAAGCTAGCTTTCTATGCTCAAAAGTACTATTATGGATAAACAAATAGCAATTAATAATCATATTGACACAATCACAAAATTAATACAAGAGCTAGAAACCCGTAAGGATAGAAATGGAGCGGGTTGATAAGAAGCTGATTAGTTACTCTACAACATCTTATGTTTTGGATCACATCCTTCCCAAACCGACAGGTAAAGATGAATATGGGGAAGATGTGTATGGTTATCAAAACCAAAGTTTGGGTTATAATCGAGTTCCACCCCCAATGTGGAATAGTTTTTCAAGAAAGAAACCAGATGGGGTGGAAAAGGCATTGAATTTAAAATTGAAAACTGAAAACTGAAAACAATGACTAGCTGTCTGATAATCCCGATGCGACCTATACCAAATCTGAAACTGAATGTGAATCAGAAGTGGCCAAGGATGTTGTTGAGAAGGTTTTGGCAAATGCAAGTGATATTACTGATTTTGAAAGTGCCCAATCAAAGTTTGACAAAACAAGTCCTAGTTCGCATTCTAAAAGTGATGATAGTTTTCATATGAATTATATTCAAAATCAGGTTATAGTTCGAGAGATGATCCAAATGTTATTATGTATAAAATGAATGGATCTGCAATATATTCTGATACAGAGTTTTCGATTCAGAATGTGAACATGAACAAAGTCGAAAAGGTTTTCAAATTAATTGAGCTTGAAATATCTGAGATTGAATATATGTCAAAAGATCAAGGTTTTTCAAACATGAGAAGGGATAAGTCTTACTATTCTAAACCAAAAGTTCCATCTCAAACTACCAACAGAAAAATTCTTACTATGGTAGGATCGGTTCGGGATACGGTAAGAAAAAATATAACAAGTTTGGAAAGTCAAAGTTTACAAAGTAAAATGAATTTTGTGTCTAATACAAGTTCAAGAAAGTGACAAAGAGAGTCATTCCAATAAATAATCAAAGGAAGAGTTCTTTCAACAACAAAAACAACGTGAACAAGTTGAGGGATCCATTGTTGTAAAAGACAGTAGGACGTGTTTTAGATGTAATAAAGTTGGGCATATTGCAAACCGATGTCCACAAAAGAATCCTAAACCTGTTTACAGTGTGAAAAAGACTTTAGAAGATTTGAAACAAAAATACCAATGTTTGTTTTAACTCAAATCTTAAAACAAAACAATGAATCTGCAAACGAATTGAAACCAGTAAACTCCAAATTTTCAACTAAGAAAATTGAGGAAACTTCAAACAAAATTGAACTGTAAGATTCAAAATTTAGCACTATCCGGTTCAAGTTCACCTTTCTGTTCTTATTAACATATCAACTAAACGAATACCAGACAATGGAATAAAATACAATCTCTTTCTTGTATGCCTATTTGTATTCGAATCCTCAAAAGCTATGATATACGTACAAAACATAACTATATTGTTTTCACAATTTCATATTTGAAGTGGTATGGTATCAAATGTTGCACAAGTTGTGACCCAACTCATGTGCGCATGGACCACACCCTTATTTGAATCTAAAAACACTCAGATGGACCCAAGGTTCCCCTACGGGCCACTCCTAGGAGCGCAACCATGCCAGCTCATAAAAGTACAACCACTACAAATGACAACAGCCTACAGCCAATCAACATGTGCCAGGCTCTATTCCAGACGATCACCACGATGTTCAATTGCATTGGGGACAAATAGTACAAAAGGACAGTGACATATAGCCAATCAACGTGCGCCACTCACTGCTCCATGATCTCCACTAAGGGCTGATGACAAATGTGGCAACAATTACATTTGGAAGGTGACGTGTAACCAATCACGACACACCATCATACTCCCACCTCTTCAGACACTAGCTATCATGTTAGAGGGGACCAAATGGATATTCCTTAAAAGCGACGTCTGGCCCATGAACCCATTAGCCCACCTCCTTCTCTAGCCCTTCGGCTGTAATTACCAACCTCTAATAAGGTTCAAGGATTCCAACTTCTGCTCTCTCACTCTAAACACACACACTGTTTATATCTATGAAGAACAGTTACTTATTCTCACGTAGGAGCCTGGTTAAAATAAAACCCCACTTCTCCTCTTAACGAGCTAATGTTGTTAATGTTTCGTATTACACTCAAGATGATTCCAATCATATCGATTGAAGAAGAGATTTGAAGATAACCCCCTATTGAATACCAACTTAGGCTCTATCCCCTGCGGATTAAAGAGGTGTTTCTTCATTGGCGCCATCCCATTTGCTATAACACACCTCTCTTCGATTTCTCTTTTTTCGATCATATGGATGATCAACCTCCTCCTCCACCTTTTAGTTTACGTTGAAAATCTGCGGCCGTTAAAGCCATTTCGTGCGGCGCTGATCTCCACGATGATGAGTATGAACAAGAGGATCACACCGTTGGGACCATCACACAAAATCCCAACAACGCGCAAAGGACGAAGCACAACTCATCCTTCAGCTTTCACCATGTGGACCCGAGTGCACAACAGCTGCCACAACACCAAGAAGGAGAAACAATAGATATGTGGTTCCTCAGAGGTTGATGTGATAAATATGGTATGTCACAAACTACTTAACTAAACCTAACAGACTCTCTAGTAATACTCGACCCTCCTAAATACTAGATCACAATGACAAGTGTACCTATCAAATGCAGTAAACCCTAATGGAAGCCGGATATCAAACCAACTAATTACTTAACTAACTCAACTAAATACTTAACTGGTTTATTTAGTTCGATTGGTTTTGGGTTTTTAACTACTTAAACTTGGAATTAACGAAGAGAACTAGACCACCAAGACGCAACAAAAAAATCAAGGATGAGGAAGCACTACCCAGGTTTGGAATCCTATTTGTGACTCTTGGTTTTCTCCATCAACGGTAGTTATGATGGAACCAGTTTCTAATAATACGACACTCTAAGATTACAGACAAGCTGAACCTCCTCCCGGTCTCATCAACTTATCCTAGAAATTCTAAAGTTCAAGTAAAGCTCACGTGTATGGGTTAGATCACCTCTCGGTCTCTCCAATAATACTAAAAGCAAATAATACTTGGGAACTTACATAGATCTCCTCTCGGTCTCACTGCACCTAAATCCCTAGCAAGACAATCCCAACTGTCTATCTCGTTTGAGTCTCAAGAATTGGTAGAACACTATACTCCTCCAAATTATCAAACAAAGTTCCTATGGAATACACACACAATATACCATAAACCAGTTACAAACACAAAGTAAGTAACCTAAGATGCATATATACATGAAGAGATTCACAAAGACACACGAGGAACAACTGATTAATAATAAACTAGAGTAAGTACACACACATCTAGTCAAATATAATTAGGTTGTTTTCTTTGGTATTAAATCGTCAACAATTTACCATAACCGATAGATTACCGAATATTACGAACATTCATCACAAACCCAGGTACATAATAAACTAGCCATGAAACATAACCAAGAACGAAAAACATGTCTGGAATAGATAATAAATCATTGTATCATATTTTGCAAAACACAAAGTAATTGAAATTGAATACTAACTATTTGTGAACCGAACTCAAATTTAAACCTCGATCTTGAAACTCAACCAATAAACTTTTTCCTTCTTGAAAGTCCTCTCTTTTAACCTCATGTATGCGTCTCCTCTTCTGTATGATCGTATTGTAATATGTCATAAATAGTGGGTGTCTTTTATTATGGAAGCCCCCTTGTATTTATGTGTTTTAATAATTCACGGTCACAATTTGCATCCAAATACAACCATTCACAAACTCTAAGCCCGGGCGGTACACGATCCATTGTGTGGGCTGGGCTTCATGATGCGCCAGCTGGCCAAAGCAAACAAAATGTTAAACGGTGGCACAAGGTCTTGTAATTATGTGAAATTCGCGAGGGCATTTTGGGGTTTCAGTCACTATACCTTCTTTTTTTGTTTTCTTTTGTTCCTCTGACCTCCTACTACTCTCTTTTTTATGTTTTATGTTGATCCCCACATGCGCTCAAATCACCCAAGATTCTCTACTGTTCAATTTTATTACAAGCTAATGCACATCTTTCAATCCTATGCAAACACCAACTAGATACCAAACCTCCCAATTTGTGTGTAGATTTGTTAGCCCATTTTCATTTTGTTGCCCAAGTGGCATTAACTTGCAACCCATCAAAGTTGATATTGATTCTCCAATATGCATTTGACATCTTTATATTATTCCTTCTACACATTGCACAAATTGAATGATAAATTTCATTCACATCACTTCACCATACATATTTATCAAATCATTAATTATGTTGGTGCATATTATGTTCATCACTGTGCGAATAGGCTAGATAGAGGGTGTGTTGAATATTGTATAGATTAGATACGAAAACATGACTTAAGAGCGAATGTGACAGGAGTATAAAGCTTACTTGTATGAAGTAGTCACTCCGTACGAAGGTTGATAGGACCGTCCTCCTCAGCTCAGGAACCTAAATTTGTATCTAATGTCCATATAAAGGAAATTATATGACATATTTACCAAATACACAAGAATTACTGTTTAATTGCAGTTTATTGATGTCCAAAAATATTACAACTTGAAATCCAAACTGACAGAGCTTCGCCGTCAATGTCGCAAAGTTCTTACAATGAATGAGCCATGACCACTATATATAGACAGACAAGTTCGTTCGAATAATGTCCTGGCTAGATCAAGTTCGGCCGAACTTGATCAGCCAACACTAACTTCGGCGAACTTGCTGTTTTATACATAAATACATTGTGAAATCTAACCATTCAAGCTCTAAACATACAGACTTGATCCAAGACCTAGACAATAGACATTATGTATCAACAAACTCCCCCTTGGATATTGTCCAGTGTCTTGATCAGTCTTCAATCTCTAACATCTTCCGAAGAAGTTCTTGTACGGCTTTCGATGTCTCTCTTGCTTAGGAATCGGCGTTTGGTCAGTAGGAGGTGCCCATTTCATGAATTGAAATCTTCTAATCCTTGCCTCTCTACCCCTTTCGTGTATCTTCTCTAAACGTTTTTCCTCTTTCAAGAACTCTTCTCTTTCAAGCTCTCTCCACCTTGATTCCCACATGTGCCCTGAATTAATACCATGTGCATAGCAAACGCTAATCACACCTTGGTATTGCTTCGCTTGAACTTCTTCACGTTTATCGAAGCATATTTTGTTGAAGAACAAGCATTTAACATCTTCCTTCGAGCAATTAACTAGCCACATCGGGTCTAGTATTCGTATCGTTCTCCAAAGCCCCCATATCCTTCTTCGTTCAATCGGTTCTGGATTCTTTTCTTTCGTTATATCCCATGTATCATCAATACGTAACATAATCACAGCTTCGCTAGTTTCCGGATCCGTTTGCCACCACAGAAAGTAAGGATGAAAATCCTATTCGATGGACTTAAGTGGCATATTCTTCATTGCTCGCGGACGTTTCATTACTAACGTAACATCCCTTTCTCCAGTCTTTTTGTTGATCTTAACTCTTCGCTTAGGGATAACGGCTTCCACAACACAAACCCTCTCGATGCTTCAAATTTATTACTCTCCGGAGCCTTTGTTCATTAAACTTCATTTGCAGACTTATATTCCTTGTTTGTACCAACTCTTCTACATCCCAGAACGGTGATGTCTTAATGTCTGTCAAACATCTGAATACTGAACCCCGAATTCTCTTTTAACAGCATAAACATCAAGATCACGTATCCATCCCTAGCTTAGAATGTCACCCAGTGATTTATCTTTGTCTCTCGTGAAGAACGCTTGTGGCCTTTTAATTTTTCTTTCCTTGGGCATTTCCTTAAACCACGATCTTTTAGCTTAGCAATTTGCTCTTTCGTATAACATTTCGAAATGTTTCCTGTCTTCACAACTTCATCGATCTTTTGTTTCAATAAATCAACATCTATCTGGCTCATCAACTCATCAATCGTAGGGAACTTGTCAGTGTTGAGATTAGAATCCTTTTCAACTTCATCATCATCAGAATCTTCGAATATCACACGGTCGTAATCATCAGCTTCAGCCGCACGTTTATACACATACTCTTTCATTACAAACGTCTTGATATTCACCAACTCTTCCTCGAAATCAAACTCGAATGAATCAGTGTCAACTTCAAACATTCTTGCTAACTCTTCTTTGGTGTAACTGTGAGCAATCTCCCCTTCTTCTAAATTCGGATCTAACATTATCATCAATGGCTTTTCATGCACATCAGTAACAAGCATAGCAATAACAGCATCAGAGATATCAACATCTTGTGGCCCTATTTGCTCTGTGGACTCCCCTTACTTGAAGCATCCTCCATGTTAGCATCATCGTTGATTAGGGATTCGAAATCAAATTCTGAATGTACTTTCATAGAATCAACTTTTAGACCAACACCCTCTGGATCACCATTATCATCACCATCATGATCTGAATCATCTTTAGTATCATCACCGGCAGGGTCGTCGTCGTTTTCATCTTTATCTTCCTCGTCGTCGTCTTTCTGTTCTGCTTCAGACACTTTAATTGATTCAACATTCTGTCCAGTAGTAACAGCTTCAGATTCAGGAGCTTTTTCAGTATCAACAACTTTTTCTATCACTGGCTCCTCTGCTATTTTAGGGATATCATCAATCACCCCTTTGCCTTTGCCCTGCTCTGCTAACTCTTTTGCAGCTTTATCTTTTGCTTCCTTAACATCAAGCCTTTCATATTCTGCTATAAAGTCAATGCCAAGGCTATTAGTTAAAACTTATTGCAGCCTTGCAAAAATCACGTTCTGCTCTCAAATCAGCAATTTCATTTTCTAACTTTGCATTCGCATCACCCAAGCTTTCAACCATTGCTTTCATATAACCTCGATCATCTTCTAGAAACTTTACTTTATCCTGCAAATTTCTTTCTCGACATCACTCTGTTTCACTTTCTTTTCGAGATCTGCTTTCTCAGCTTCATTCTGTTTGAGCTTATCTTCCAAATCTTTAATTCTTTTCTCTAATACATCGATCAGCGTATCTTGAAACCAGTTTGAAAGATTTCAGCTGTGACAGGATGTGTAATGTTATCTAGAATTTCACCAAAGCATCTTTGAATTCCTTAGCTCTTGCCCTTGCACTTTGAGGAGTTGATTATCTTGATTTCTGAGGAGTACCCTTTGCTGCAGGCTTTGGCGTAGAAATAGGTGTACTCTGAACAAGAACTTCAATAGTAACCGATGGTGGTTCTTGTGTGACAGTTGTTGGTGAAACTTGTGTAACAGTAGTTGGAGGAATAACAGATTCTATGATCGGAATATCCTGCAGACTAGAAACAGGAGGTTCTTGTGTAACTCCTTTCTTCGTTTGACTTAGATATCTGCGGCTTTGAGTTTTCTTTCTTCCACGTGTGCTAGGAGAACCTGTAGCTTTCTTTGAATCTCTGGCTTTAGATTTTGTGCGCTTAGACTTTTTCTTTGGACAATCTTCATCGGAAGCCTCATCAGAAGGAACATAAAGATCTTCACCGCGTTTTTTCAATCTTTCCTCTTCTTTCTATTTTTCTGCTTCTTTTTCTCTAGCATCAGCAGAATCCGACGATGCATCATCTTTGTCAGACGTTGCAGATATAACTTCATCGTCCTACTCTTGACTTTCAATGTTTGCTGCAACGCTAGAACCCTCTACATTTTAAAATATTATCTTCTATTTCAGGTTCATCTATCAACATAGTATCAGCTTTCTTCGATACCCTTTTGCGCTTTTGCTTTTCAACTACAACCACTCGTTTGATGTAGCAGTCACCTCGTGAATACTCTCGTATCAAGATTCCCTAAATTTCATCTTACAGGTGAGTATAGCGTAATTGATATCTGTATCTAGGTTATACGAAGCCTTGAGAGCTCAGGTTAATAACACCGTATCGACAAAGAGATGAAGGCTCGACTTTAAGGTGTGTTCCAATTAAGGAATCTTTTAAGCACTGCAATTGATTAAATCTTTCGATTCTTTCAGTTTTGCATGCAGTTTTGGGGTTTTTAGCAAAAGCATTATAGAAGTTCTAGGCTATTGCTTCCGCAAAATCAAAAGAACTGGTATAATACCCCAGATATCAATCATCTATAAAGACCTCGTATCTCATAATCAGGCAATCTCTCAAACGAAATTTCGGAGTACTAAGTCCATCTATCCGAGAGATGTTAATCCACAAGTTTAAGCAGTTGTAAAATTTAGTTTATATCCCGGAAACAATTTACTGAACGTGTAAAGCCTATCGACACATCCACAGTAAGACTTGTTTATCACTTTTTAAAACTTTACAATTCTTTAGCATACTGTGATAGTCCACTGATGTACTATCATTTCCTTTTTGACACAAAAATCTTTTTTTTTCATGTTTTTGTACTTTTTGGTTTTTCATATGTTTTTGTATTTTCTCGTAACATTTCTCCCCCTAAAATCAAAAACATATTTTTGTATTTTAGTTTTTAAGAAATTCTAATCCTAAAAGATAACAAACCAATGAGGATCACGAGAACTCGTCGTCCGATCCATACTCAACCTCTGCCTCCGCACTTGTCAAAAGATTTTTCATACCATTAATCCTCATTAAGTATTTAAACCGTTAAAGACTAAAAGGTTTGGTACAAAAATCAGCTTTTTGTTCATCGGTGTGGATTTTCTCAATTTGTACCAACTTCTTTTCGTAGCAATGAAGAATGAAGTGATATCGAATCTCGATATGTTTTGTTCGAGAGTGATGAACTGGATTTTTAGTTATGTCGATTGTTGCCTTATTGTATACATATAATGGAGTGTTAAGAAATTGCAATCCATAGTCTCTCATCTGTTGTTGAATCCACAAGAGTTGTGAACAACAACTAGAAGCCGAGATGTACTCAACCTCACAAGTAGAGAGAGCGACGTTGTTTGTTTCTTGCACTGCCAAGTTACTAATCTTTGTTCCGAAGAACCGGCAACGGCCGTCGTAGACTTTGAGTTCGATTTGTCAACACCAAAATCAGAGTCTGCATATCTCGTCAGATCGAAGTTGTCATTCTTTGGGTACCACAAGCCAGTGCTTGGACATCCCTTCAAGTATCTGAATATACGCTTCACGATCTGCATGTGAGAAATTCTTGGGCTGTACTGACATCTGGTGCAGAGGCAGGTAGGATACACTATATCCAGGCGAGATGTTGTCAGATACATAAGTGATCCTATCATCGGCCTGTAAAGAGTATCATCAACTTTGGTTCTTGTTTCATCAACGCAAATTCCGTGATTGAGTGCAAGAGGAGTAGATAACGGCTTTGAGCTTTCCATTTGAAACACTTCAAGATGTCATGAACATACTTAGTTTGATGAATGAAAATACCGTCTGGCAATTGATCAACTTGCAATCCGAGGAAAATTTCATTTCGCCCATAGAAGACATCTCGAATTTCTTCTTCATGATTTTCTCAAACTCTTTGCAAAGATCATCATTTGTCGAACCAAATATTATGTCATCCACATAGATTTGTATGATAATCAGATGGTTTCCAACTTCTCTGGTAAAGAGCGTACTATCCACTGTTCCTCTAGTAAATCCGTTGCTGACGAGATGTTGAGATAACGTCTCGTACCAGGCTCTCGGGGCCTGATGCAAACCGTATAATGCTTTATCCAGGAGATAAGCTTTCTTCTTGTTCAGCGGATCGACAAAACCCGGTGGTTGGCCGATGTACACTTGCTCAGGTAGCTTACTGTATAGAAAATCGGATTTCACATCTAACTGGTACACTTTAAATCCTTTCCAAGCAGCAAATGCAAGAAAAATGCGAATGGACTCCAATCTAGCAACTGGTGCATATACTTCTGTATAATCAATTCCTTCTTGTTGATGGAATCCTTTAACAACGAGCCGAGCTTTGTTGCGCACTATCACTTCACGATCATCGCGCTTGCACTTGAAGACCCATTTGGTATCTATCGCCTTTTGATTCTCTGGTAGGTCAACAAGCTTCCATACCCCTGGCTTTTCGAATTGTAGCAATTCTTCTTACATTGCTTGTACCCAGTTCTCATCTCCTAAAGCTTTAGAAACATTCTTTGGCTCTATCTGGGATATGAAACATGAATAGTAGCAATACTCTTGAATCGGAGCTACTCGAGTATAGAAACAACTCAAAGCTTTGTTAATCTGGCTCCTTGTCCTCACGCCAGTTTTCAATTCTGCCAATTATGGAATTCGATGGGTGGTAAGAATAGGTTCTTGGCATCACTTCACTAGGAACATCAACGGTATTCTCTTGATTAGTGATATTCTGATCAACCACCACTTCGACTGAAGGAGCACTAGAAGACGTTTCATTACGAGTACTTGGGCCAGCAGATTGATTTAACATACTTGTGATCGGCTCAGATTCTTCATCAGAAGAAGATTCTCCATCATCATCACAAAGTCGAAGCCTCGTCAGAGTCGGAACTATGTGCTTGAGAAAGATTGGGTTCCTCTGTAGCAATCACTGGTTCTATAGCCGGTGTCACTTGTTCTGTTTGAGTTTCTTGAACACCGCTAGTACTCGGACCTGCACCAGAAGAAGATGATGACCCAACAGTTGATTGATTAACCACTATTGGTCTGATTATCTGCTTTGATTAGCCGACTGATGTAGATAATATAACGCTGAAATGTCTTCTTTAGAAGGCTCTTCTGGCAAGTCAAATGACTTCCACAATTCACTATAATTGAACAACCAAGCATCGCCTACTCTTTGAATATGAGTTGTGTATCGAAAGCAGTCGACGTGCTTGCTTCTACCACTCTTCTAAAACTTGGAAGATAGACACTCTTGAGTGGAGTTGCATAGCCAAGAAGAAACCATCAATTGATTTAGCACCAAACTTTTCCATCTTGATCAATAACAGTGCAAGGTGCTCCAAATGGTTCTAAGTATTTCAGATTGGGTTTCCTTCGGTTTAGCATTTCGAAGCAAGTCTTCTTGGTAGGTTTGACTGTTAAGACCCTGTTCAATCTATAGCATGCTGCTACGACTGCTGCACTCCAGTAGCTGAAGGAAGCTTTGAATCGGCAAGCATTGTTCTTGTAGTTTCTATCAACATTCTGTTCTTCCTTTCAGCTACTCCATTTTGTTGCGAAGTGTACGAAGCACTAAATTCATGTAAGATTCTATTCTTCGTTCTATCAATATTCTGTTCTTCCTTTCATTCAGGCGTTTTTGAATTCTGTACCATTATCGCTTCGGATACGTCTAATAGGGAGATGGTATAGATTTTCAATCTTCCTGAAGATAATCATAAGATTATCGAACGTTTTATCTTTACTTTCTTGGAAGAAGACCCATGAAAACCTTGAATAATCATCGGTTACGACAAGACAGTATAGATCTCCAGATATGCTACAAACATTCACTGGACCGAAGAGATCCATATGTTATCTTTCGAGCGCAGCTTGATGAGTTTAGAATCTTTCTTGGATGTGACTTTTTGACCTGCTTTCCTTTCTTACATTCCATACAACTATTCGTCATGTGAAAGCTTCTTAGATTCACTCCTTCAACCAGACCATTGTGAACCAGCTGATTCATCTTTCTCAGGTGAATATGACCCATCTTTTCTGTGCCAAAGAATTGACTCCTTCTCTGTGGCCTTTGTTACAAAACACTGAGCCGAATTTGAAGTAGTAGTTGTAATGCTCATATCTAGCACGTAGAGATCATTCTCGCGAGGAGCACGCATAAGAATCCATTCTTCTGGAATTTTAAAACCCTGTTTTATTATCATGCACTCCTTATCGTTGAAATGTGTGGTAAACTATTTATCACAAATCTGAGAGATACTGAGAAGATTGTTCTCTAGCTAAGCAATAAAATTGACCTTGTCAAATGACACCACACCGTTCGATAATTTTCCTTCAGCGATGATCCACCCTCCTTGATTTCCTGCAAATCCTACGTACCCTACATTGATAGCTTTAATATCGAAGAGTAAGGCACGCATCCCGGTCATGTGACGTGAAACTCCGGTATCCATAATCCACTTCGACAAATGGATCTTTGGAGCCCCTGCACATGTTAAGAAACTACTTAAAGAGGGAAACCCAAGCCTTTCCAGTCTTGGGTGGAATAGGAATATCGTAAGCCGGAAGTTTCAAATCAGCATTTGGAACTTTCTAATAATTTTTTCTGTCAATGAAAGTCACCACCGATTCTCCTGTTTCCAGTCTTGGGTGACTTTTGTTTCTTAATTGGGTCATTTTAAACCTCTAAACCCAAACCAATTCTCCTGTTCTCAGGAAAGTCACCACCATTCTTTCGGTAGGTGTTATGAACTTTCTTGGGTTTGAATAAAACTTCTTTTCATTTCTCTCAAGATCATCTGATGGAACTTCCACAAGTTTGAACAATTTATCAATTTGATCTTCTTTCATGTTTTGAATCGGAAAGCTATCGTCGAAATATAGTCTATGAGAATCCTTAACTTTGTACATCACAACGTTAGGATCATCACTTAGGCTATCTTCCGATGATGTATCGACATTTTCGGATTGTGATTCAGAATTGTTCAAGCTTGAGTTGGTGCTTTTAAAGCTGCCATCATCAGATTCATCTCCCAAAACATTTTCAATCACATTTTCACAACCGCTTCATTGTCATCGTTTGACTTCTACAGACTACATCAATGTTCTCAGGAAACTTATCATTTATTTCTGATAAAAGTGTTATGTTAGTTGCCTTTTCAATATCATCCACTTTCTTATGGCAGTAACTTGCAAGTAGTGGAGGTGGAACACTGATGTACTCTTTACGCTTCATACCTTTTGGTTTCTCAACATTTTCCTCCGAACTTAATCGTAGGAAGAATGTGATCGATGACATAAGCGTTTGTTGTGTAACTGAGCAAAAGTTGTCTTACTCTCTCAGTTTCAATTTTCATGTCTTGAAGCTCTTGTCTAGTTTCAGCAATGGTGTTTATGTACATGTTAATAGCTTCTTGTTTCTCAATTACCGTTGCTTTTAACATTCTTATTGACGCAGCTTGTTCTAGATTAGCTTTTTCGACATTACAACATGTGCCTGTCATATTATCATAAGCCTCTTTCATTGTGCGATAATCATATCGAAAACTTTCATTATACACATTAGCTTATGATTTGATCTTTTTCAGCACACTTTTCACAAGGATTTGTGCACTTTGTGCAAGGTTTTTCAACCTCCAAACTTTCACAACTTCCTTCTCAATCACTTCTACCTCTTGACCACCTGTTTAAGATTCACCATCATTGCTTTGTCGGCAATTTGTGTGAGGTTTTTTGCATTCATTTCCTTCGTTACGTCAATGACCTCCTCGACCTCCGGTTTCTTTTCTTTAGTCACTTGCTCATGCATGTATTCCCGAAGCAACCTGCAAAACTAGCATTAAAGTTAGGAGAGATAATGTTCCTCTGGTGATAGATCATTTCCTCTTCCTCTTTCTTTGCAGATATTCTTCTAGGATCGCATTCTCTAGGCTGCATCATTAGCCATTTGTTCTGAATCATCCACAATCTATGCCATCAGTGCAACTCCATTCTTCTTTCCGATGTACTTATTCCAATCAAACCCTTCGTCTTCGTGAGACACAACTAGAGCTTGTTCAGTTAGCTTTGAGGAATTATCTTGAACTTCAACTTGAGTTCTCTTTGGATATGGCTTGTACTGCAACGCTTTCTTGTAATAGTCGTTGTTGTTGCCGAAAGGACTTTGGTTGCCGCTTGCTTCTTGATTTGTGCACTCTCTTTTGAAATGCTCCTTTTGTCGGCATTAAAAGCATGTAACTTTTGACTTGTCAAATCCATGTTTGTTGCTTGAATTACCAATGTCTTTTCCCGTAAGCGCTACAAACTTTGTGACTCTTCTAATGACGCTCCACTTGATATCCATCAGCTCTAATTCCTCTTCATCAACTTGATCGTAATCCTCAGCAGTCATTTCTGGATTACCGATCTTCCCCGCAACTAGGATTTCATAAGATTCGAGAACAGTTGCAAGAAGTGCTATGTGTTGTTTAGCCACTTGTTCAGGAAAAACGTTCTTTAGATTAACTACAATGTTGCACTTTACGTTTGGATCAGAATTCGAATGATTTTTCTGATTTGACTGATTGGAATGATTTTTCAGATTCTGAAAAGGAGAATTTGAACCAGTGCTTGAACATCCTGTGTTTGGAGGACTCTGATCATAACTTGGATATGATTGAGTGTTCGATTGATTCCGAGGCGAATGATTTGAGGAATTCATATTCGCACTAAATGCAGTCTGAATATTCGGGCTCTGAATATCTTGAACACCTCCTCTGTAATACACCCCAACATCTTGCACAACGTTCGCATCTTTGATTTGGTCATCTTTATCAATTCCATTTCATGTTCTTCTAATTTGTCGATGAACGATGATAACTTGAAATGTTGTTGCCAACCACTATTCTTCAAAATCGTCAAGTAAGTCGACCACTCTCCCTCAGGAAGTGCGTCTGCTAGTTTATCAATTTGTTCTTCATTAGTTTTCTGAATGTTGTGCCTTCGCATTTGGACCATCAGATGACAGTATCGATCAATCATTTGCTTCATAGTATCGCCTTTGATCATTGTGAAGATGTCGAACTCTTTCTTGATTAAGGCTTTCTTGCTCTTGATCATCTCATCACTTCCCTGGTATTTTGCACAAAGAGCATCCCATAGCATTTGTGTGGTTTCACATTCAGGTAGTAAGATCAGAATATCTTCCTTCACAGATTGTTGAATCAAACTGATCATTTTCTTTTCAGCTACGTACGCATCTTTATGTTCTGGTGTGAACTTAACCAAAGCGAGATCTTGACCACATTCGTCTTTTGTCATTTGTATCCGGTTTCCACAGCAACCCAGCTATGAAACTGGTTCGCTTGAACCCAGTTAACAAACTTCTCCTTCCAACCTAAAACTCGTCCATGCTCATTAGCTTTGGCGGTTTAACTGATGTTCCCATCTCGTTGTCTAGGTTCATCTGATAACCGCATTTGCGTTTGCATTAGCGTTGGATGTTGAAGCTACCGTAGAAGCAAAAGCGTTATGGAAATCATCCATCTTGACAATCCGGTGATTAAACTGAAAACACGATCAAAAATACTCGAAGATTGATTAATAAACTGACAAGTTCGGTCAAACTTGTACAAAAAAACAGATTTCAGATTCAATTTCAACTAGTTCGGGCGAACTTGTTTGAAATTTTCAAGAATTTTCACAATTACACAAGTTCTGGCAAACTTGTGTTTGGATTTGAAAATTTTCCAACTTTTTATCCAAGTTCGGGCGAACTTAATAAGAATTTCAACAAAAGTTGACAAGTTCGGGCGAACTTAATCAAAATCACTGAAAAACAAGCAAGTTTGGGCGAAGATGATTAAAATCAACAAAATTTGATGATTTTAAGCAAGTTCGAGCGAAGTTGTTGGTTAAGTTCGAGCGAAGTTTGGTTTCAAAACATGGTTTTTTGACAATTTTGACATGAATTCGATTGAATTTGATTCTCAAACTTTCAGGGGTTTGTAATTAAGTGATTATCTATGATATGTTCAATTTTTAGCCATTTTTGTCCATGTATTCATCAATTATGTGAAAAAGTTAAGAAAAATAATAGAAATGAGTAGAAATGGAATGTTTCTTGTGTTGATTCCAGCAAATTTAGGTATCCAGGCTTTGATACCACTTGATAGGATCGTCCTCCTCAGCTCAGGAACCTAAATTTGTATCTAATGTCCATATAAGCGGAAATTATATGACATATTAACCAACTACACAAGAATTACTGTTTAATTGTCAGTTTATTGATGTCCAAAAGTATTAAAACTTGAAATCCAAACTGAGAGAGCTTCATCGTCAATGTCGCAAAGTTCTTACAATGAATGAGCCATGACCACTATATATAGACAGACAAGTTCGTTCGAATAGTGTCCTGGCTAGATCAAGTTCGGCCGAACTTGATCAGCCAACACTAACTTCGGCCGAACTTGCTGTTTTATACATAAATACATTGTGAAATCTAACAATTCAAGCTCTAAACATATAGACTCAATCCAAGACCTAGACAATAGACATTATGTGTCAACAAAGGTCGTTACTTCGTACGAAGGTAACATGCTCAAGTTCGCACGAGGGCATCATGCCTATGTATAGTGTTGTGTGTTCACTTGTTAGATAAGTTTTGGAGATCCCGGAGGGGAAATGCTGGAGAAATTAGCTTGAAAAGATGTATACTCTTTCGTTTGAATAGAAAGCTTCCGCTTATTCTGCTTCTACCCGTTCTTAATAACATTCTACCGATTTATTGACATCCCGTCCAAACTTCTGTCTAATCCCGCCGTTTCCTGGACTCTCAATTGGTATCAGAGCTACAGTACCAATTCAATTGATCTAACAGTTGATTGAATCAAATACGCTCATGAATTATAGACTTTGGAGGGTTTTAGACGTAAATCATCAAATAAATGGATAATCCACAGACACAATTTAAATTGAAACCATAGGATTCTTTAGAAATGATTTTCTACCATATCTATGGAAGAACCATCTTAAAATTCGAAGAAATAAAGATTTTGGATCGAAAAATGTGATTATCTTCGCACGAAAATGGTTATCTTCGCACGAAGATAGTTACCTTCGCACGAAGATAAATTACCTTCGCACGAAGGTAGATTACCCTTGTACGAAGGTAACCCAAAAATGCCTAAAAAATTTGGTGACAAAAATTTTGTTCCTATGGAATACATGCGCAAAATACCATAAATTACCTTCGCACGAAGGTATCTTGAAAAATTTTGTTGATCATAATGATGAGACGAGTGTTCGGTGACATCGTCGAGAGCTTCAGAGTATATATTGATAATACAATCACAAAGTTTTGAAGATAGTGGGGGCAGTTCATTGATACCTGTGTAGAAGGTTTATCATTTGGTACAGTGACTAAGAATGGGACAACAAGTTAAATCCGCATTTGCTGAAAACTAACTTTTGTGGACCCAAATGACACATTTTCCGCATAGTACAGCTTTTCAGGGTTAGAGAGTACCGAATTCGCTAAGTTTGAGGGGGAATTCAGTGATGGAGATCAGAGAAGTCATAATTTGCAAAAATGTGGGGGAATAAAAATTTTAAAGTATATGTTGAAATTCTAGCATTTTTTGAAATCTGTGACTTACAACAGTATTCAGGTGGTTCTGACTTCATATTTTCCGGGGATGCATTTCATCTGGATTAGTTAGTTCATGATCATAGGAAGTTCAGATTCTCAAGATCAAGATCAGATTGATGTCTTAGGGTTTAAGTCTTGAGTCTTCGTCAAGCCGGATAGCAGGATTAGCGTAAGGAGATGCATTTGTATTGTCTATACTTAAGAGATATCAGAGGGTGTTCAAGATATTAGATACACGAATTCTCGATAATAGTCTAAAATGTCAAAATGGTTAATATTCGAGCAGAAGAATTGTTCATCGGACTACCCACTGGGAATGACGATGTTTGTTGATTAAGTTGTTGTCGGGTCTAACGGAGAAGACTATATATTTGTTATCGTGACTGAAGAGGAAGAATGTGATTCTAGTTGTGGAAGAATGTTACTCAGATCTGATGTGTTACTAGATGATTTGTTAATCTTATGAAGAGTTGCTGATTGAAGAGATTACCATTTTGCTGATCTATCATTCAGGCGTATGCTTAAATGTGATTACGTAAAACAACATTACAGATTTTCGTGGGTATTCACAGACTTGATGTTTATCAGTGTGCTGATTCGAAGTTTCTTTCAATTGTCGGTTGGGTTTTTGAAGATTAGAGGATCAAGCAGAGGAGTGCGCTAAAACCGAACGCAGATGCGGTTAACGTATAAATAGAGATGATGCATTGATTAGCTTTGAGTTGGTGATTATTCATGAAGATTACAATTAAGCAAATCAGAGGAGGTCGGGAACCGTGCAAACAAAGAACTGAAGTGTCATTCCAGGGGAATCATTTTAGGGGAACATGTTTGTGAAATTGCAAACCTGAATCATCAATCAAGAAGAATTTGTTGACGCGTTCTACGACATCGACATATACCAGAAATGAAGTTGCAGAATATTCAAACACGGCTCTCATATTTCAAGATCAAGATCAAGCTTTGGCAGTGACGTCTAAGGGGAAAATTGTTGGTGCATATTATGTCCGTCATTGTGCGAATAGGCTAGATAGAGCGTGTGTTGAATATTGTATAGATTAGATACGAACACATGACTTAAGAGTGAACGAGAGAGGATGTAGGTCAGTGAACCGGATACGATAGCTTATTTGTTAACCTAGTCTTAAATGTGCGGAATCGATTTAAGAATTAGGTGACAATATTAACAAGATTCACTTTAACTATTGTTTCATTAATACTTCAACGCTTACAAATCCTAGAAACAACTGGACAGAGCTCCCCGTCCTGATTACACAAACATCTATTTAACACTAAGCTCGCTCACCTATATATAGACGATCCACTTTGTGCGAAGCTAGTGTTTCACTTCGTACGATCTTGATTCACTTCGTACGAAGTGAACAAGTTCTCTTCGTGCGAAGTGACATGATTTACCTTCGTACAAAGTTGACTCACATACATATTCATACAAACTGAACTCGAATGTGTATTTGATGATGTAGGCAACAGACATATGCTTTAACAGTCTCCCCCTTGAATGTTGCCATAGTCTTCGAATACTCTTTAAGCTTTAGATCTTTGACTATCTTCAAATTTCTTCAAATCTTGAATAACTTTAACATTCTTGCTCAACATATTATCAACAATCTCTCCTTACTTTGAAATAGTATAGTAAACGTTGAATATCAACAAACTCCCCTTACTTTGAGCTTCCTGTTCTTTGATCAACATTTTGTCCTGCTCCCACTTTTTATCCGCATTATGTTTGTTCTACTAATCATTCAAATAAACATTTCAGTTTTAAACTTTGAACTCTGGTTATCAACTTTAACCCTCTTAGTTTACCAAGTCCAAATTAATGACCCTGGTTATCTGATTTATCTACCAGGCTCAAATGAATGACCTTGGTTGATCTTTTTGTAAACAAAATGATGTTATTCATAAACATAAGTTTCAAGTTAATGAACTTTTATCATTTCAGACCAATTTCGCATTTCAAATTTTGTTTAATAGCTTTAGACTGTCTTTATGAAATGAAAACTTTTATATACATACAGATTTACATACATTTTTTGTGAGTTTGTGTTAGAGGATCATATCAGTTTCTGAGACTAATCACTAGTATGGTTGATCTTGATTAAAGTTTAAGTTCAAAATAGATTCACTTACATTATCAGTATATTGATCCACTTAAACCTCTACACATTTCTCAATTGCTTCAAGATATGTTAGTTAATATCTTAGAACTTGACTTAATCGTGTTTCCCACCTCGGAATACTCCGTATCAAGATTCCCTAGATTTCATCTTACAAGTGAATTTATCTAACTGATATTTGTATCTGGGTTGTGCGAGACCTTGAGAGCTAAGGTTAGTACAACCGTACAGACAACGAGATGAAGGCTCGACTCTAAAAGTGGTGTTCCAAATTTGGAATCATTGTACCGCAATTGTCATATCTTTCGATATTTTCAATTTGACGCAATTTTAGGGTTTTTAAGTAAAAGTATTCTACAAGTTCTAGGCCATTGCTGACACAAAATTAGAAGAACTTGTATAATACCCTAGATATCAATTATCTATGATGACCCAGTATCTCAAAATCAGGCAATCTCTCAAACGAAAATTTTGGTGTACCAATACCATATATCCGGGAGATGTTAAGCCACATATTAAGAAGTTTTTCTTTATGTTTATATCTCGAAGACAATTCACTGAATGTGCGAAGTCTACTGGCACATCATTAGTGAGATCGGTTTAAAAACTATTTAGAGACTACATTTCTTTAGCATACTGTGATATCCCATTGATGAACTATCATTTCCTCTTTTTACACGAAAACTCTTTTTTTCTTTTTCATGTTTTGTACTTTTTGCATTTAATATGTTGTTGTATTTTATCAAAATTTCAAAAAAAAAATCTTCCCCTAAAATTAAAAAATATATTTTTGGTATTTTTGTTTTAAAGAAAGAAACATTAACTGACCGATGAGAATCACTTCAATTCGCCATTCGTTATTACTTCACATTTTTATTTTAAGCTCTCTCCCCCTCATGATTACAAAACTTTGAAACTTTTGATGTTATAAACATTTACAAATCTGTCTTTTCAATCAGTTTTGTCTATTCAACAATAGGGTCCTGTGAATTTTAATCATTTTATCAAATAAACATTTTACCCATCAACCACTACTTGTCATGTGCCAAGACTTCATTCTTCTTGATTTACTTTGATCTCATAAGTTCCTACACACAAACATAACCAATCAGTTGAATAGAGATACCCAAGTCTTTCAGTCTTGGGTGTAATTTCTTTGACTTTAATTTTCTCTACCCAAACAGATTTATTTGAAACTTTCTTGAGTTTAAGAAAATCCTCTTAACTCTTAGTCGACACTGACTGTTTATTTTTTCAAAAATTTCTCTCTTTCATCACCCATGTTTGATTTTTCTTTAAAGCTTTCTTGAAATACAATGTAGACTCTTTAAGTTCATTACTTTTCACTAGTTTCAAAATTCGAAAACTTAGTATTGACTGGTTTCACTTTGTTTGTAGATTCTATACATTGTTTCCAAACCTGACTTGGTACAAACATCAGTTATGATTTCTGTTTCAAATCTTCATAATTTTTCTTGACATCATGAACAAATTTAGGATTATTTTGTGGACATTTTTCTTGCATTGTTCCAATCTGATTACATTTTAAGCACATCCTACTATCTCTTACAACTCCTCAACCTGTTTACATTGTTCTTGTTGTTTCAAAAATCTTCATGAAATTGTTTGCAAATTTGACTTTGTTTTGCACTTTCTGAACCTGTACTAGGTACAAATTTCACTTTCTTCAAGAATTTCGACTTTCCAACTTGTTATGATTCCCTTACCATACCCAGGCCTATTCCAACCGATTTCTTTGCTGGTTGTTTGAATAAACATTTTTGGGTTTGGAATAATAAGATTTTTCTCGTCTAAAGCTTAAACTTCTGTTTCTTTTGTCAAACTTTAAATTTCCGAAATTTTGATTTCAACAACTTTGAAAACTTTTTCGACTCTGTTCAAATTCACATTCGGAATCAGAAATTCAGAATCAGAACGTAGGTTGTTAGATCCACACATTTTGTAGATTAAAATAGTTGGATCATCATTTGAACTACTTCATGATGTTTTAAGATAAGCATCATGAAAATTTTCATCATTTTCAGGCTGTGAACTTGAACTCCCTTTTTGATATTTAAGTTGAGTGTTTTCAAAACTTTTATCCTTTTCTTTTCCCAAAACATTCTCAACCACTTGTTTAACCACATATGATCCATCATCACCATCAGATTTAGAACAGGTCACATCAATGTTGTCGAGCAACTGATCTTTCTGTTCAGTCTTTACTGTTTTTAGCTTCAAGTTCAATGCTTTTCCACCCCATCCGGTTTCCTTCTCGAAATTGTTCCACATTGGGGGTGGACATTGATTATAACCCATACCTCTATCTTGATAACCATATATATCTTCCCCGTTTTCATCTTCTCCAGTCGGTTTGGGAAGAATGTGATCCAACACATAAGACGCTGCCGAGTAACTGATCAATTTCTTGTCACCTCGTTATGTTTTAATCTTCATCGCTTCTAGCTCCCATTTGAGTTTAGAAATCGTGTCAATGTGAGTATTTATCGCCATCTGTTTATCCAAGACCATTACCTTGAGCGTAGAAATCTTATCCATATCTTTATGCTTACAGTACGGAGTGCATTGATAGATTTGCTCAGCTTATCATAAGCCTCTTTCGTGACTTTGAAATCACTTGGCAGGTTATCAGTATGATGTTTTTGCTCCATGTACTTCTCATCTTTTTCTAGACAATACATGCACGGTTCCAAACATTTTGTGCATTGTCTTTCTATCTCAACTTTCTCAATCTTCTTCTTTTCTCTGAACTCTCTCCATTTTAACTTTCTAATCAACTTTAAATGTTTCTTGTTCCTCATTTAACCAATCCATCATCATCTTTTCAGCAATCATTTCTTCTTCGCTTTGGTGTTCTCTTTGTTCACTAAAGCATCTTCCAAAATAACTATAGATTTCAGGAGTCATAAATGACCGAAAAGCATTTTGAATAATTTCTTCGTTAGTATAGTAACACTTATCAGATTCTTCTGGAACTTCATCATAAACAGTTTCTGGTTCCGGTTCTTCAATAATTTATGCCAACAATGCGTGATCTTCTGTTTTTTAGAGATATTTATTCCAGTAAAACCTTCATCTTCATGTGTAGCAACTAGGGCTTTATCCTTTGATCTTGCCGAATTCTCTTCTAGCTGAGGTTGAGAAGTTCGTGATATATTGCTCTTTTATAATAATCATCAAACATATTTTGATGCCTTCCATGAATTTATCTATTCGGACATTCCTTTTGAATGGACCCTTTTCCCTACACTTGAAGCAACTCACTTTGGATTTATCAAATCCAAGTTTTGAATCATAACCAATGAGACATTTCCTCCCAGTAATTTCCAAAAAAAATTCACTCTACGCATTTTACTAGCCATGCACCATTAAATGTCAATCAACTCTAACCCCTCTAGATCAATTTGATCATAATCCTCTCTAGTCATTTCTGAATTTCCGATTCTTCCTATTACAAAACTCTCATATGATTCCAACACTGAAGCAAGTAAGCTCATGTGTTGTTTAGCCGTATTTTCTGTGAATAAGATTTATAGCAATGTGGCACAGCAGGATATGAGGATTGGAGTTGCTTTGACTATACTAGCTATTGTAACTGTTTGAGCTGTGAGATGACTGGGGCTCTGCATCGGAGTATTTGATTCCAGACTTGAATAAGATGCTAACCCAGTACCACTGTTTGCAGAAATTGTTGAATAACCAGGTGAACTTTCTACACCATATGCGTGGGGAGGAGTTAAAATTTGTCCAGAAAAAAGCCATTGACTCCTCGCTGGAGAAGATCATAACTTCCTCCCTCGTAGGAGTCACGACCTTACAAGGTCAGTGATTGAGAGGTTGCGCACCTATATTAACTGGCAAAGGCTTGTGGTTCTACCTTGTTAGGAAACATAAATATATGCTTTGTCTGTTGCAACCAGGGTTTCTCACTTACTCTCAGCTTCCTCAAACCCATCGTACCAGGCGTAGTCTCCAACAAGACATTGTATACAGCTTTCTATGCACATCAAATAGCAATTAGAAAAGAACAAATAAAAAACATAAGAGAGGATAGGCGCATAAGTTACCCTCATCTCCATCCTTATAAATAGGCACACACGCCTCCTTGTTAGGGCCCTAGAGCCTACTCATGCCAACTGCCACCAAGGCACTTTCACTAAATTGTTTCCAAGGCAACGATTTACGCAAAGTTTCTAATACCAATCCTGGCCCATGTGTGCCATCACCGCTTCCTTTGGGATCTTCAAAGCAGCTTCCTGAAAATTCATCTTCATCGGTATCACAACTTCACGAATATAAAAAAAAAGTTTTGTTTCCAGTCATGCATGATCTTAGGCAGCGTCTTCAATATCTCTGTAGGACCAAAGTGCAAAGCAAAGGAATAAAACCCTTGGCTGCATTGCAAGTAATATAACACACTGAATTTATGGTCATCAGGAGCAATGCCCAAAAATAGGCAGCAAAATTCAAAATGCTGATGTGCACCATTCCTATGGGGCACGGTTAAGATATATGGATACCATATCTCATCAACAAACTCGCCATGAAGGTAGTGATGGGATGCCTAAAATTCTCATCATAGAAATAATGTACATAGAGCGCCATCATACTAAATGGTGCTTGCGCAACCGTTTGGCCCTCATCCGGGTAAGTTGCGCATAAACTAGCAGGGAATTAAAGATTCGTGCACAAATGATCAAATTTTGCCTCCTTCCAGTTAATCGGCACCACCACCGCCGTCTAAGGCACCATGTTCTTCTTGCCTTTGCCTTTTGTTGGGTCTTCAATGTTAGTGGAAGTTGACGAATTTCCAGAAATTTTGAAAATTTTATAGAATTTTTTTTCGAAAAATCCTTTAATGCGATGGATAAATGTGCCAGTCCACTAGGCACGATGGTCCACTCAACGAACGCCACATCACGCGGGAAAAGAGGAACGACAGTTCACTCGTGCGAGTGCAGACCACGCTCCCGACACCGACGAAAAATAACCCTGACGCTACACTCGTCATCCCCCTGCACAATGTCAACCATCATATCACATTTTTTCTCAGCAAACATTATCCTCAACGAATCCTTTCAAAATTTTGAATTCACTCTCGCATGCGCGCATGCGCACTTTTCTCCAAGTCACGCTAGCATGCGCCCACGGGTCACTTGTCTTTAAACACACCCATGCATATGCGTACCTCCCAAAACTCATGCGCCGATGTGCACTTTTTTAAATCCACACTTTCTTGTGTAGATTTTTAGAAGCCACACCAACCGGTTGCACTTTTTAAAGCCATACTCTCAGGTGTGCACTTTTTTAAAGCCACACACCCAACTGTGCACTTTTCCAAAGCCATACTCTCAATTATACCCCATCCAAGTGGGTCTGCACCTGCAAATACCACACGTGGTATAAAACAAAACACTCATCAAGTTCAAAGTTTAACCAGCTTACTACTTCACGTGGAAACAACACTAGATTGGGGGACTTAAAGGGGTATTGTCCCAGATGTCGGAGATGTTGCGACCAACCCAACACTTGCTTGTACAGGACCATACCATTGATTAAATCTAAAAACATTCAGCTGAATCTAAGGTTCCTGCGCAGGCTACTTTTGAGGGTGCGCAACCATCCCAGCTCATAAAAGTACAACCAGTACAAATGGCAGTAGCTTTCAGCCAATGAGCATGCGCAAGGCTCTGTGCCAGAAGATCTCCACGATGATGAATCCTACAGGGGACAAATATTATAAAAGGACAGTATCGTGTAGCCAATCCGCGTGTGTCGCTCACTACTCCATGATCTCCACTAAGAGCTATTGATAGACGCGGCAAAAAGTACATTTAGAAGATGACATGTAACCAAACACAATGCATCACCCTACTCCCATCTCTACAGACACTACATGTCGTGTCAGAGGGGACCAAATGGATATTCCTTGAAAGCGACATCCGGACCATAAACCCATCAACCCACCACTTTCTCTAACCCTTTGGCTATAAATACCAACCTCTACCAAAGGTTTAAGGACTGCAACCTTTACGCTCTCACTCTAAACACACACACACACACACATTGTTCTTATCTATAAAGAACCATTACTTATTCTCATGGCGGAGCCTTGTTAAGAGAAGAACTCCTTTTTCTCTTAATGAGTACAACCAATACAAATGACAGTAGCCGTCATCCAATCAGCATGCGCCAGGCTCTGTTCCAGAAGATCTCCACGATGATGAATCATACAGGGGACAAATAGTATAAAAGGACAGTGACGTGTAGCCAATCCACGTGCGCCACTCACTACATGTAACACCTCCTAAATTCGTGACTGGTAATATATTGACACATGTCCAAACTCTCGAATGTGCCATGTGTTGGATGAGAGGGACTAATATTGTCATTATGTCATGTCATGCCCGCGGAACATCGTCCGAAGAAGTTAAGGGACTTGTTATGTCCATAAATGAAACTTTGATTGTCAAGGGACCAAATATGTCAACATGCCAATCTTTTGGCCTTTGAGTGACCCTTATAACCCGTAAGCAATGAAATGAGGCATTTCTGATAAGCATTTACGGACTACAAGGCATAACCCTTACTGTCCGTAACGTATTCAAAACCATGGGCGCTTAAACTGGCTTACGGACCGTAAGCCATAACCCTTACAGTCCGTAAGGGACTGCCAGTGGCAGATTTCTTGGCAGCTTGCAAGCCTGCCACCTTTCTCGCAACTTGTCACTATTGTGCAGCTCTTGGCACGTCTAAACCCACCTGGAATGATCCTAGAACATGTCTCAACACCTGGATCAATCTTGTGCAAGCTCCATAAGTATAAATAGCCCCTCCTTGTAACCATTTTCCTTGCTCATTCTTGTTCATCTCCTATCTATGCTCTATTGGAAGTTCTTGAGCTTCTTGGGAGCATCCTCTGAGTTAAAACACTTCTCTTGGACCACTTGTAAGTGCTCCATCCTTGATCTTTCAGTTTATAGGTTTTCTTTTAACCAAAAGTCAAGCGTTTTTTATAAACGCTTTGACTTTCGGCTAAGACCATTATGGTCCAGCCATTGTTCGATATGAACATGGCTAAATGATCGTAATTAGGTAGGTGTTAGTCCCTTAAAAGGGCACCTCCTAAGGATCACATTTACTAGACCTATTGACGGGTCAAAGTTAAAGCATTAAAAGTCAGATGGGTCATATTTTTATAAGAACTTATAATCTGAATATATGTGTTATAAATATGTTTTGACACTTAAAATAACTTAATAATTAATAATATAACATGTGTAAACATGTTCAGCCCGTCAATTTCAGTCTTAGTGTCGGGTTGCAACCGAAAGTTGTGAAGTTTGACTTCTGTTTTGACTTTCGACTATGAACCGATTTAGCAACTTTAGCTTCTGACTTTAAGTTGCATTATGATCCTAATATAATGTAGTATAAACCTCTAAGGTTATTGTTGGGATTGAACCCTTTACAAAGGAACAAATGATACAGAGCCAAATACACTATCAGCATTTTGGTTCCAATATCAGATTTACAACCTCTGTCAGTTAAACTCTGCTTTCCAAAGATCTATTGTCTATTTTCTGCCTTCTATTATCTGCTGCTACAAAAAGGTCTACCAGAAGATAAATAGCAGAGGATAGTTATCAGAGTTTTAGTTTTATTAGTTTAATAATCAATGTAAATGTGCTTTGAACTATCAGTGTTTAGCCATCAGATGTTACGTTAGTTATTTTGTTTGTTAGATGTCACTTTCAACCCTGACGTCATCAAAGATGCTCAGAGGTTAGGAAGTTAGTATAAATAGGTGATCGGATGTAACAGTGTTTCTTTATCTATTAAAAGATTATTCACCAATGTATCTTCTCTGCATTTCTGTACTTTCAAACGATTATCATTGGGCTAAGGGGGAGTTTGAAATTCATATGCAAATACTACAAAAAGTTCAAAGCATGATGATGAAAACAAACGACCATCAATTGTGATTAAAGTTTTCCTTTCATTCCGCTGCATTAAAACTTATTTTATCATTCATATTTCCATACTTGAAATAAAAATCACAATTGGTTCAAACTTAGATCCTAACAATTGGTATCAGAGCTTTGGTCAATCAAAATTTGATTAAATTCAATTTGATTTGAAAGATCAGCTATCCCTGCTAATTCGTTTGTTAGTTTTTGTTGAGAAACAGAGTTTTATTACGTTCAAAGTTTTTAAAACACAAATTTGTTGAAAATCAATTAGAAATGTCTCAAAACACATCAGATTCCAACATTGGATTTATGTTCAAACCACCGATGTTGAAATAAAATGAATACTTCATATGGCAACGTCGGATGGGTCACATTTTGGCTCAGCAAAACACCAGATGTTGGCGATCCGTTGTGTTTGGACCACATATTCCATTGGTTCCAAAAACATAGTGTCACACCCCAACCGATGGCGGAATCATCGGTGCGCGGCACTAAGCGGTTCAGATTGCTCGAGAGAATCCATAACGACTATTATAAACGAAAATATTTAAAACATCAATTTCCCATACAATCAACATACAATCATTCCATAATCATTACAAATCCATCATTCTCAAACAATTCGATATTCGTCAACTAGATTATTACAAGTTTCTAAGGCATATCCTAAGTCCGTTTGCAACAGTAGAAATCATCAACCTGCAACATACATTAAAATAATTGTCAATACAAAAACGTATTGGCGAGCATACAAGTTTTGATATAATAGCATAGTAGATAAAAGCATCGTGAAATACCACATATACAATAACGAGATACAGCATAACATATAAATCGGGGACAAATACCCAAGCTAAATTGCGAGATGACTGTGATGCGCGATTGAGATGTGCGTAACTAGACCCCGTCAGGTGTGAGTCGAACTATGATATCATACTAGTTAAGTTGGAATCAACGAGTAAAGGTCGAGGGTGCTTATAGTATCTAGCATCACGTATAAACATGCATAACAGATATTCGCGTGTGATAATCAGTTTAGTTTTGCGTTGTGTATTTTGATATGAACGTATGTCACACCTAAAAGTGGTTTAAAGCGAAAAAGGGTTCAAGTATACTCACAGTGGGTGCGTAACAGCGGACACCGAGAGTTGAAGAAAAGTGAGAAAGAGTGTCGGTTTAGCCAGCGCGTAGAGACGGAAGTGAATATTTCCAGAGTGTTGAAACAGTTGAAACGGAGAGTCGGTGCGAGGGAAACAGATATTTTCGTACGAAATTACTTTTCGTGGGAAAATTTCGTGCAAAAATTATGGTGATTCAACTTGCGAAATTTTCTTACGAAACTTTCGTGCAAAAATTTTGGTGATGGAACTTGCGAAATTTTCTTACTGTGAAATTTTCATGCGAAAATTTTGGTGAAATTTTCGTGCAAAAAAATTTTGGTGACAAACTCACACGAAAATTTCGTGCAAAAATTTTGGTCATTCAACACACGAAATTTTTGGTCATTCTTCGGGAAATCGTGTGTTCATCCCTCCATCCTTAGGCCACTGATCGAACCTGGTGTCGGAAAGGTCTTTAGAGCGAGTGAGTCGTTTGTGGAAACTCCGACTGGGTCGTATGAACCAAAAGTGATTCGTATGAGCCAGTCCAGTTTGCACAAGTGACTGTTCTTGCGTCTTTGTGAAACCGAAACTGAGATCTTGTCCGAAACGGATGTAATTTCGAGTCTATTTCGTGACGGTTTTGACAAATCCTCGTTCCATTACTTAGTGAACGAATTATTCGGTCTGATCCGTGTTTGGTGTAAAAATCGATTTATAAACAGTTTTGTTAGGATAAACACTTGGTGAGTTTGAACAACAAGGTTTCGGGTCTGAGAAGCCGAGGCTAACTCAAACATGCTCGGTTAAGTTCTAAATCCTTGAGAAAATCAGAAAGTTTCATGGAAAAAATGAAGGTTTTCGTAAAACAGAGAAGTTTAGATGAAATCGGAGATACTCTCGTGCAAAATCGTTGTAGAAATTGTGGTTTGTGTGAAAAACGTAGTTTTCTTACTTGGAACAGAGAAAACGAGGTAGAGAGCTTTTTGGTGCGGAATGGCAGCAAATTGTATTTATAGGCAGAGAGGAATGGAGGTGGTTTGGTGAAATTTTCGTGCGGAAATCCATATTTTCGTGCGAAAATTATCATTTTCGCACCAAATATGCGATTTTCGCATGAAATATGTCTTTTTCGCGTGAAAACTGCCATTCGGAGCAAAAAATACAACATTTTCGCACGGAAAATACAATTTTCGTACGATAATATGAATTTTCATACGAAAATTAGAATTTTCGTATGAATTTTTTTTTTTTTTTTTTTGGATTCAAATGATTAAAACACGCACCTTTTACAAAAAGAACCTATGGTAGAAAATTTTCTAAAAATTATTAAAAATCCTTTTGTAATGCTTTCGTTCATATTAGTTAATTGTATTAAGCGTTGCGTATAAAATGCGATAAAGCGAGTTGTTTGAGCGAGGACGTTTCGAGTATTAAGCGTTTAATAGGCGTCTCAGTTCCCAAGTCCTAAGAGAGTCACGTTATCTAAGCGAGCAGATAGACTTGGAATCATTACGCAATGTTTACAGTATTAGTGAGTGCGTTATAGGCATTGTGAGGTGCGATATAGTGCGAAAATAAGCGATGTAGTGCAAAAATATGCGATGTAGCGTAATAAGCGATATAGTTTACATTATGATCCGAATCTCTGGTGCTAGGCGTAACGAGAGTAACGAGCTGTGAAATGCGGGTTGTTGTAACATCCGTCAAAAACGGATTTACCAAACCCGCTCCGTTTATCAACCGAACAGTCAGTCAAAATTTTCGTTGCGAATTAAATGCCCAAAATATTTTTAAACGATCCGTAATCAATTATTATACGCGAACATATATTTAGTTTTTGAAAAACTGTCAAAAATCGCAAAATAAAAATGAATTGTTTTAGCCGGGTTTCGAACCCGGGTCTGTACCGAGTCACCTAGTGACTTAACTCTCACACACAAACCACTGCGCCAACTGCTTTGTTTGTTATGTATTTCAAACATTTAATTGATATAATAACTTTACAAATTCAAAACCGGCGCCCAATCGTTTCAGTCGTCGGAATCCCGGAATTTCCGCGAATCTTAACTACAATTTACGTTATAACGTAAACCTTTAATCACATATCGGTTATAACCGATGTTTGAAGTCCGCGGCACTTTTCAAAACCGCCGGAAAACTTAAATTGATGAATACAGTTCAAAATCAGACCAAATACATTTCGATTATTCCCTATAAATTCAACCACAATCGTCTGCAAACTTTTTCGCTAAAAATCACATCTTTTCACGGCGTAATTTCTCTCGCCGGAATAAACCTGTTCGTCGCCGGAAAACCGGTTTCCCCATTGCCGAGCTTTTCTGAACCTCTGAAGCTTATACCGGAGATACCCTTACCTTTTCCAAACTTTTCGGAGACTTGCTGCTGCAAGACACCTGACGCCGGAGTAGTTTTCTGTCGCCGGAGTTCTGCCGGAAAACAGAGGAAAACGAGTCGGTATACCTCACGCTTATTTTCCTTTCTTTTTACTTCTATCTTACCAGTAATTAACCTAAAACACTAATGAAACTGGAACAAAAGCTCGAACCAGTCAGACCCGATTTCTGGTTCAACATTGACGAAGAAGACGACGCACTTTCGTTAACATATAAGTATAATATAAATCAAGAAATTAATCGGGTTAGACACACAGTCCAGCGGTGGACTGTGTGCACATAAAACGCTAACGTCTCAAGTTCGAATCCCGGTTCACACACGTTGCCTTAATAAAAATCAAGTTTTTGTTTAACTGAACCGGAGTCGATACCGTTATATGTTAAGTATATTAATAACCGGAATAATAACCAAGTTAGACACACAGTCCAGCGGTGGACTGTGTGTTTGTTTATATCACAGGTCACGAGTTCGAGTCCGGTCCTCAGCACCGACTCGGACAATTAACTCTTCTTTTTAAATAAGGCAGAAAAGGAAATATTTAAATTGTCTTTAAGTATAATAAAAATCAAGTTATATAACATGTTGAACACACAGTCCAGCGGTGGACTGTGTGTTAGATTAAACCACAGGTCCCGAGTTCGAGACCTGTGGTGTGCATGACCGTTTCGCCTTAAACTGTTTTTAAAATAAATGATTTTCTATTAATTCTAATTAATGTATATATGAAATTAAAATCGGATATATAACGGGTTAGACACGTAGCTCAGTTGGTAGAGCTGCGTGCACGCGTACGGGAGGTCTCGGGTTCGAGCCTCACCGAGCGCACAACAATATTCCTCAAACCGGTCAACGACCAGTCAAAGTCAACTGGTCAAAGTCAACTGTAGCAGAAAAAAAATAAATATTTTTATTATTTTTATTTAATTATTTTAATTAAAAATCAATTATAAATACTTAAAAATAACATTTTTTAAGATTAGAAAATAGCTTTAAACTCACAAAAATACACCCAACAATCCTACTAAAATAGTTTAATAAAATCCGTTTACTCACCAAACCATAATGCGATTTATCTAGGTTAAATCTCACTCGTGGTTAAAACCACTTCGCGTGCATTCATCATCATCAACCGAACGCACCCACTGTGAGTGAATCTTACAATTCCCCCTTTTAAATTACACGTTTTGGGGTGTGTCATGTGTTTTGAATTAATTAATTTTTTTTATTTAAACTTGTGCCATACCACATCATGACTTAAACTTAGATTGATTTATTGTTGTGATTTATTTATATTCCGTTTGTCAAATTACATGAAACTCATACATTAAGCCCATCAGTTCCTCGTGGGAAAACGAGTAGAACATCGCGTGCTTCAATTCAAATTCATTATTGTTCATGTGTGTTTTCATTGAGTTTATATTGTTTGTAGTTGTGTTATTCATATTATCATGTTTATGCAATTCATTCATCAGGCCCCTCAGTTCCTCGTGAAAAACGAGTTGAGCATCGCGTGCCTTTAATTGCTCCATTATTATTCATGAGTGTTTCATTTAACATATTATGATTGTTGATCAAGTTACATCTAATTTTATTCATGTTTGGTTGTGCACATAGTTCATAATCAATTTAAATAAATTGTTCAAATGTTTTCCATAGGATTCACTCGCCAACATTATGTTGATCCAAAAACCTTTTTACACATGATACAGGTGAACAGGTTGAAGCAAGGAAAACATAGGATATGCCTTAGAAGAGAACAAAGAAGTTAGATTGTTAGTTAGATCATGTGGTAGCAATCATTGTAAAACTTCCATTTAATTTGTATTAATGAATATGAAACATTTAATAAATGTCATGAGCTTTGATGATAACCCAATCATGCCCCGATCACCTTATCCGCTGCGGGTCGGGGTGTGACAGTTGTTACAGTCTCCCCTGCTTTAGGAAATTTCGTCCTGAAATTTATTCGAAAGGAAGACTTGAAAATTAACACGAATAGATAGCGATAAGGCGATAAGACGTTACGTAAGTTGAGGATAAATGAGCGATCGATATAGGATTAATGAGTGACAACGTCTTGGTGGTGTAGGGAATTGATGAGTAAAGGCGGCTTAATTGACTCGCGGTTGATAACCCACGAGTTGGCGATCCAAAAATGTTTTTAAGTTTTTGAAAAGTTTTGTTAACTTGTTACAGAAAGGCTTTTAAGGGAAACTCGATTATGAAAATTTTCTCACAACGTGACGTTAGCCTGAGTCGATTTCACATTGTAAGAAGGATTTTACTTGTCTAAAGGTTTTAATAAAAATCAAAATATTTAGAAAAATTTTCCATTGATTTCCAAAATGTAACGGTAAAAACATTTTTTTAACGGCATCAAAAGTTTAATTAGCATCGAACCCCACATGGCATCCTTCCATGAAAGTTTGTTAATATGGCTAAAACACTTATATATAGGAAGTACCAGTGGCGTATCCACCATGTTTTAGCCATATCGCCTCCGTCTCATGGAGCGATATCAGGTGTGTTCACATGATATGGATAGATTTCGATATCCTTGGTCCATACGGTGAAGAATAGGACCAAGTAATCACAAAGCTTAGATAGCGTCGGACCCCACATGACATCTTTTCACGGAAGTTTGTTAGTATGGCTAAAACACTTATATATAGGAAGTACTAGCGGAGTATCCACCATGTTTTAGCCATATCGCCTCCATTTCGTGGAATGATGTCATGTGTGCCAACATGACATGGATGGACTTTGATCCAAGTGGCGAATGGTTGGACCAAGTTTGAATAGGGAGCCAAGTAGCATGCACGGAGAAGTTGATTGCATACTTGGTCAGCGATAAAAGCGCGCGGGGAAAGGTTTGGCGATTGGAATAGGGAAGCGGTAAGAATGAGAGATACGATAGGCGTTAAAGGGTCACGAGGTGAAGATGATAAGCGAAGAGATAGCGTTCGAGCGTCGGGGGAGAAAGCGATAAGCAAAGCTTTAGCATTACAGCGTCGAGAGGGGAAGGCGATAAGCGAAGCGATAGCGTTAAGCGTTCAGAGAGGAAAGCGATAAGCGAAGCGATAACGTTTAAGCATCGAGAGGAGAAAGAGATAGCGTTTAAGTGTCGAGAGGAGAAAGCGATAAGCGAAGCGATAGCATTAAAGCGTCGAGAGGGGAAAATGATAAGCGAAGCGATATAGATTTCATTAAAAGCGAGTTCGCGTTGTCGTAGACTTACTAAAAGTCTAGCGATGGTGCTATTCGAGAAGTGATGAGATGTTACGCCTTGCGAAGGAGTTTAGCGTGTGAAAATAATCATCATAATATGAAAGGTCTAATAACGTTCAACTACGCATGCATTTCTTCACGAGAGTTTGTTAGCATGGCAAAATCACTTATATATAGGAAGTACCAGCGGCGTATCCACCATCCTTCGACCACGCCGTCTCCGTCTCGTGAATAGATGTCACACTTTGTCGACATGGTTAAAACGCTTATATATAGGAAGTACCATCAGCGTATCCACCACGCTTTTAACGTTAGGACACCATTAGAACTAATTATGATCCCCGTGCAGACACCAAGATAACCCGTGTGCACCTGTGACTAACTTGTTGTTTTCATGTTTATCATTACTTATTTTAAAGGTGCATAGCAGGGGTAAAAACATATTATATCGTGATATACTATATAGCGCTAGTAATAAGACTTAGTGTGTGAGCCTATACTAAGTGCGATGACTCGAGTGAGAGAGAGAGGAAAGATGTCATCGTATGTTAAAACAAAAACGTTCAATTGAATAATTAGAAAGGATAAGTACAAATGTCGAAAATCGTACTATTAACAACATCGTTCTACGCCTGGTCGGTGTTGGTGTTGACGACTTCTACTGTTGGGCTTGTGACTGTTGGTGCTACTGGTGCGGCGGCTGCTTGGGGCTGCGAGTTGAGTTGGCAGCGCTGAAGGGCTAGTATGTCTTGTTGTCGTGGACATGTGCGGTAGTTGCTAGTGAAGTGACCGAAACAGTTGCAGTTGTCGTAATAACGGCAATTGTCTTCGGCCAGGTGTGATAAGTACACCTCTGACACAGAGGATGAGGCCCTGTGTAGTTACGCATTGGGGAAGGTGCGGCTGTTTGGAGAGGTTCAGAGTTAAGCAATGCAGTTGCTGAGCATTTGAGGCGCGAGTTCTTTCTCTTTCGGCTAGGCTTGGCGGTGGCTTGCGGCGGTGCGTCGGTCTTAGAGTCTTTCGATGTCTGAGACTGATGCGGGCTTGGACTTGGGTGACGATTTGAGGAATCACCTTGGCCAATTCCTCGGCTATGAGCGAGGCGATTCTCTTATCGGCGTTTCTTCTGGCGTGACGTCGCGAGGTGGAAGCGTTCGAAGACATCTAGACAAAGAGATTTGGAATGAGATTCGATCATAATGATTTTGAAATTGCGATGCGATTTAGCTCGTTAAAAACTTGTTATAGTCGATATAGTAATACGTATTCACATAGGAGCCACATAGGAAACACATATCTCCTAAATTCTCACGTATGCACATAAGCACATGTAACCACATACTATATATGTATATATTTAGATACGTATATATTTGCAGGTATGGCGTGAGGACGCGGTTAAGAGAGGTGTTATGATTTGGTTTTGTTGCGAGTATTAGCTTTTGTTTTGGATTGCGAGGTGTGCAACTTGTGCGTACATTTTTGGAGCGAAAACCGAAAATTGAGAAATCGATAAAGCGTAAAAAACTTTAATTCGAAAAACATATAAGCATAATAAAATTTGACGATGCGTAAAATCGGCGATTGCAGGCTTAAAATTAATAGAGCGTCCTGGGTTTTGAGACAGCGACTACCCAAAGTGATTCGACCATTCCGTTGAGTTTGGGCACACTCTTTGGCCTAATAGATAAATGCTCTCACCGCCTCGCGGCTAACGGCATTACCCTTCCGGTTACTATGTATATATTTAGATACGTATATATTTGCAGGTATGGCGCGAGGACGCGGTTAAGAGATGTGTTATGATTTGGTTTTTTGCGAGCATTAGCTTTTGTTTTGGATTGCGAGGTGTGCGACTTGTGCGTACGTTTTTTGAGCGAAAACCGAATAAATTGAGAAATCGATAAAGCGTAAAAATCTTTAATTCGAAAAACATATAAGCATAATAAAATTTGACGATGCGTAAAATCGGCGATTGCAGGCTTAAAATTAATAGAGCATCCTGGGTTTTGAGACAACGACTACCCAAAGTGATTCGACCATTCGTTGAGTTTGGGCACACGCTTTGGCCTAATAGATAAATGCTCTCACCGCCTCGGGGCTAACGGCATTACCCTTCCGGTTACTACGTGTCCCAAATCCGCAAAATAGTCGAGACTTTGGTGAGATTTGAAAATCGTTGAGTGGGACGAGTTTTCAAGGTTCGGGTTTCACCCCTAACTTAATAACTTCGAATCCCTAATCGTGGTTTCCCTCCCGGACCCATCAGGAGGTTTCCACCGGATAGAATGGGAAATTTCCGTTAAGATGTGGATATCACTCCTAACTTAACCGAGAATTTCGTGCTAATCGGAATACGTGGAGTGAGTGATTTGCCGAGAGTTCGCGGTTTTCACCCCAACCGATGGCGGAATCATCGGAGCGCGACACTAAGCGGTTCAGATTGCTCGAGAGAATCCATAACGACTATTATAAACGACAATATTTAAAACGTCAATTTCCCATACAATCAACATACAATCATTCCATAATCATTACAAATCCATCATTCTCAAATAATTTGATATTCGTCAACTAGATTATTACAAGTTTCTAAAGCATATCCTAAGTCCGTTTGCAACAGTAGAAATCATCAACCTGCAACATACGTTAAAATAATTGTCAATACAAAAATGTATTAGCGAGCATACAGGTTTTGATATAGTAGCATAGTAGATAAAAGCATCGCGAAATACCACCTATACAATAATGAGATACATCATAACATATAAATCGGGGGATAAATACTCCAGCTAAATTCCGAGATGACTACGATGCGCGATTGAGATGTGCGTAACAGACCCCGTCGGGTGTGAGTCGAACTATGATATCATACTAGTTAATTTGGAATCAACGAGTAAAGGTCGAGGGTGCTTATATGTATCTAGCATCACGTATAAACATGTATAACAGATATTCATGTGTGATAATCAGTTTAGTCTTGCATTGTGTATTTTTGATATGAACGTATGTTACACCCAAAAGTGCGTTTAAAGCAAAAAAGGGTTCAAGTATACTCACAGTGGATGCGTAACAGCGGACACTGAGAGTTGATGAAAGGTGAGAAAGAGTGTCGGTTTAGCCTGCGCGTCGAGACGGAAGTGCATCAATCTTCCAGAGTGTTGAAACAGTTGAAACGGAGAGTCGGTACGAGGGAAACAGATATTTCGTACGAAATTAGTTTTCGTGCGAAAATTTCGTGCCAAAATTCTGGTGATTCAACTTGCAAAATTTCCTTAAGAAAATTCCGTGCAAAAATTTGATGAAATTTTCGTGCGAAAATTTGATTAACTTTTCGTGCGAAAATTTTGGTGAAATTTTCGTGCGAAAATTTCTTGCAAAAATTCTGGTGATTCAACTTGCGAATTTTTCGTGCAAAAATTTTGGTTATTCAACACAAGAAATTTTCTCATGAAAATTTCGTGCAAAAATTTTGGTGGTTCAACTCACGAAAATTTCTTGCAAAAATTTTGGTCATTCTTCGGGAAATTGAGTGTTCATCCCTCCAGCCATAGGCCACTGATCAAACCTTGTGCCGGAGAGGTCTTTAGAGCGAGTGGGTCGTTTGTGGAAACACAGACTGGGTCGTATGAACCAAAAGTGATTCGTATGAGCCAGTCCAGTTTGCACAAGTGACTGTTCTTGCGTCTTTGTGCAACCGGAACTGAGATCTTGTCCGAAACGGATGTAATTCGAGTCCATTTCGTGACGATTTTGACAGCGCCTCGTTCCACTACTTAGTAAACGAAACATTAGTCGGTCTGATCCGTGTTTGGTGTAAAAATCGATTTATAAACAGTTTTGTTAGGATAAACACTTGGTGAATTTGAAACAACAAGGTTTCGGGTCTGAGAAGCCAAGGCTAACTCAAACATGCTCGTTAAGTGCTAAATCCTTGAGAAAATCAAAAAGTTTCATGAAAAAGATGAGGGTTTTCGTAAAACAGAGAAGTTTAGATGAAATTGGAGATAATCTCGTGCAAAATCATTGTAGAAACGTTGTGGTTTATGTGAAAAACGTAGTTTTCTTACTTGGAACAGAGAAAACGAGCTAGAGAGCTTTTTGGTGCGGAATGGCAGCAAGTTGGAGTGAATGGTGAAGGGTTGTATTTATAGGCGGAGAGGAATGGAGGTGATTTGGTGAAATTTTCGTGCGGAAATCCATATTTTGGTGCGAAAATGGTTATTTTCGCACCAAATATGCTATTTTCGCATCAAATATGTCTTTTAGCATGAAAACTGCCATTCGGGCCAAAAATACAACATTTTCGCACGAAAAATACAATTTTCGTACGAAATTTTTTTTTTTTTTTTCTAATGATTAAAACACGCACTTTTAACAAAAGGAACCTATGCTAGAAAAATTCCTAAAAATTATTAAAAATCCTTTTGTAATGCTTTTGTTCGTATTAGTTAGTTGTATTAAGCATTGTGTATAAAATGCGATAAAGCGAGTTGTTTGAGCGAGGGCATTGCGAGTATTAAGTGTTTAATAGGCGTCTCAGTTCCCAAGTCCCGAGAGAGTCGCGTTGTCTAAGCGAGCAGATAGACTTGGAAACATTACGCAATGTTTATAGTATTAGTGAGTGCGTTATAGGCGTTGTGAGGTGCGATATAGTGCGAAAATAAGCGATGTAGTGCGAAAATATGCGATGTAGCATAGTAAGCGATATAGTTTACATTATGATCCGAATCTCTGGTGCTAGGCGTAACGAGAGTTACGAACTGCTGAAAATGCGGGTTGTTACACAGAGGATCCCAATACTCAAGTGCCAAAAAAACCATGAACACTACTCTGAGCAGGATTTCCAGAAAATAGAGTTGGATGCATAAGTGTTTAGCATTGTTGCTTCCGCGCTACCCAACGAAATCTATGATGGACTGCTCCACTGCAATAGTGCATAAGAGTTGTGGGATGCCTAGAAGAACAATTCGGTGGAACTGAGGAAGTGATTGAAAACAATAGAGAAGTTATGGAATCAACAGTATGAAACGTTTTGTCACGTAAAAGGTGAGTCGTTAACACAACAGTTCGAACGTTTCAGCTGTCTCTTCAGTGAATTGAAACTGGTTAACGTGGAATATCCTAATTCGACTGTCAATAGTCGTTTCTTAAGATCGTTACCAGAAAAATGGGAGATTGTAGCTTACGTTACTCGAACATCTATTGGGTTTAAAGAGATGACCCTCACTCAACTTCATGGTCGACTCCTCACATATGAGAGAGAATTGAACCAGAAAAAGAAGTTGCAAGAATCAGGGAAAGTAACAGACGACTATACCTTGCGTAACACTACTCTTTATAGTCATGAAGAGGGTTCTGGCAGTGGAAAGGATCAGGGTTATGATCATTATATTGATATAACTTCTGGAAACAATTTTACTTCTGTTCCTTAAACACCCAATTTTGCTTTTGCTGCAAATGGTGAAAGCAAAAACTCTGAAAATATGTCCTTTGAGATGAATGACTTACAACATTTTGAACCCACTGATCTGGAAGAAATGGATGATTTACATCAGCTAGGACTCTTGAGTGTTAAAGCAAGTAAATTTTACAAAAGGACTGGTAGGAAGTTTCCTGGATTGCATGGCGGGTTAAAAATGGGCCTGGATAAATCAAAAATTAAATGTTATAAGTGCAATAGGTTAGGACACTTTGCCAGGGAATCCAGATCTCAAACTGCAGGTCCAATTGTGACTCACCCAGGCCCTAGACCTCAAAGCACTGCTCATTATTCCCGTTATACCCCTGCACCACAAATGCAAAACACTGCACACTTTGCACATCCTGCTACTACAGTTCCTTCCATTATATCTAAACACCTGCTCCACTGATTCATTATGTTCAAGCACCACCTCAAGTGCATGTGCAACAAGCTCCACATGTCACTCACAACTACTCAAACCACTACTCCGGCAGAGGTTAACCAACAGAGCTTCTTTACACAAGCCTTTGTTGACTGGAGTAGTTTGCCTAAGGATTTAACAGATGTAAACTTTGCTCTAATGGCTAAAAATGATTTTGAAATGAAAATATTTGTTTAATGGCCTTAGAGACTGTAGTTGAAGGTGATGAGTCTGAGGAACAAGTGTCAAAAACTGATGAGGTTCAAAGTTGTGATGAAGCAGTGGTTACACCAGTGGTTCCACAAAACACTGTTGATGAAGAAAAGACCTCTCATGATCCATGGGATACAAAGGTGTGTGAAGAAGACTGTGATTGTGCTTTTATGTCTGCTTCCAAGGTATCACCTCAGATCCTTAAGGATCTCTGTTCAGAAAAATGCATAATAACTTTTGCTAACATTAAACATGTGAATGAAAACCTTAGGAACAAAATCTTAGAAAATGAACTCAATTTTGAAAAACTTATCAAAGAGTTAAAAACAAAATTGATCACAAAAGATTCTTAGATAAGTAGCCTAAAGCATGAAGCTAGCATAACCAAGGACCAACTCCAAACTATGGTAGACAAATACCAAGTTTGCAAAAAGGAGTTAGAAACTACCTAGATCACATGTGAAAAATGGGTAGAATCTTCCAAAGGTTTTGAAATTATGCTAGACAAACAGATCAAGAGTAACATAAAATTTGGCGTTGGTTTTGAAAAACAAGTTACTAAAAATGTTACAAAAATTGATTCTGAAAAGGTTGAAGTGTTTCCTAAAAATTTGGCTGGAAATGAGGTAAAAATCACTGATAAAAATGGTAACAAAATTTTTCTGGAAAAACATGAGGGGTCCTCAACTTTTAAGGAAATTGAGAAATACCAATTCAAACCCACATGGTCAGATGAATGTGATATTTTGGAAAATTTCAAGCCAATGGACTTCTCAACCATTGAAGGTGTCAAGGCACCAAAGGCAAGAATCATTCCTATTAAAGATCTTCCAGAAGAAGTTATAACATCTGCTGAGAAGAAATCAGATAAAAACAAAAGGGAAAAGATCAAACATCTGTTCTGAATTTTGCAACAAGAGAAACCATGTCACAAAAAAACTGTTTTCTTTTAAAAGCATATGACAAAACAGAATACATGTGATCCCAAATGATTCAAAATGCTTTGTCTGTGGTAAAACCGATCATTTAACTCATGAGTATGCTTATCTTCAAACCTATGATCAAAAGGTAAAAGAGATCAAAGCAAAAGCTCTTGAGATAGAAAGTTCAAGCTCTGCTAGAAATAAATTTAGGCAGACCTTAGAACTTGTTGAAACATCTATCACAAACGCATTGAACAAAATCTATGTTCCCAAAGAGATACAAGTGACAGATACTCCACCTGCAAACAAGTATCCAAGAGGACATGGACAACTTGTTTATCAAAAGGTTCCTATGAGCTATGAAGGTTACAAAAAACCTTCAAAGCCCAAAGTGAATAGATATCCTCATGGTTACCAACATCTGACAGGAAATGGTTCACAACAGTGGATACAAAGCAAAACTCAAACCACTGACCATGTTCCTGGATTTGAGAGTGGACACTCTGTGACCCCACCTTTGGAATCTCATCTAAACTAATTGTTTACTAATGTATAGGGAGCTTCTACTTGTCTTGATAGTTTATGGTATATAGATAATGGAGGCTTCAGGCACATGACAGGATGTAGAGCCCTTCTCAGAGATTTCTTGGCTCATGGAGGGGGTGATATATCCTTTGGTAATAATTCAAACGGGAAGGTGCTGGCTTCTGGGTGTGTTCAGGCTGGGAATCTCAAATTTGAAAATGTTAACTTAATTGACAATCTAAAATTCAATCTTCTGGGTGTCTCACAAATGAGTGACAAAGGGTATGGATCCTTTTTTACTAAGAAAACATGTTGAATTGTAGGACCAGTGGTTGTTAAAAAGATTGATCAAATCATTGCTGAGAGCAAAGCACAACTTGTTGCTCATAGGAGTGGCAATGTGTATGTGGTTGATATGTTGAAAGATAACCCTATGTCTAACGCATGCCTGTTCTCAGTTGCTTCCAGCAAAGAAACAGAGTTATGGCACAGGAGACTTGGGCACACAAATCTGAAAACAATCACCACACTCTCTAAACAATGTTTTGTCAGAGGTTTACCACAAAAGCAACTTACTTGTGAAGAACATTGTGTTTCCTGTTTAAAAGGTAAACAACATAAAAGTTCTTACAAATCAATTGAAGAGTCCAAAACAACCCAATGCTTGCAATTGCTGCACATAGATTTTTTGGCCCTGTAAAAATCACGAGTTTAATGAAGAAAATATTTTGTTTGGTTATTGTTGATGATTTTTCAAGGTTTACATGGACATTTTTCTTACACTCCAAGGATGAAACTACAGGTATATTGCAAAATTTTGTTAAACAAGTTGAAAAGCAATATGACCTTCCAATGAAAATCTTTAGGAGTGATAATGAGATAGAGTTTAGAAATAAGAAGTTGGATTCCTTCTGTGAGTCAAAAGGGATTGCTAGGCAATTTAGTGTCCCAAGAATTCCAGAACAAAATGGGGTGGTTGAAAGGAAAAACAGGATTTTAGTTGAATCTGCAAGAACTATGCTAGCAGACTCTGGTTTACCCTTGTCATTTTTAGCAGAGGCTGTAAACACTGATTGTTATGTTTAGAACACAGTTTTGATTAACCCCAGGCATCAAAAGACTAGAACAGAGTTTTGATTAACCCCAGGCATCAAAAGACTGCCTATGAATTGCTTTACAAAATCAAACCACTGATCTCATATTTCAAAGTTTTTGGATGTCCATGCTTCATTTTGAACTTAAAAGATTCTATCTCTAAGTTCGCAGCCAAAGTTGATTGTGGTTATTTTCTTGGATACTCAACCACTGCCAAAGCCTACAGATTTTTAACACTAGGACCAAGTGTGTTGAAGAGACTCTAAATGTGAAGTTCAATGAACTTTCATCTTTGAAAATCCCAGCAAATCCTGCTGAACTGTTTGATTTAGATAAATTTACCTTTGAATATGTGTCTGTGAAGACTAACCATGCAGGTACACCACAATCATCAACACAAGAGCAAGGATATGACTGCATACTTACAAATTTCAAGATCAGTCCTTCAAGCAGAGGAGCAGATGTTAGTAACAACGGTGAAAGCTCTGACGGCTCAACATTGGTTAATACTCAAAACTCTGCCTGCTCACAAAATCAAAACACTGTTGATAAAAATCCACCCAATGTGGATAAAAATCAACATACATTCACAACCATACCACCTATACCTCCACTTCCATTCCAATCAGAGGCTGGACCTTCAAATTCACCAGCAGATGATAGCTCAGATGATACACATCTGCAGTCTTCACCTCAAAATGCAATTGTTCCATATCAAGGTGATTTGATATTCCTCAAAAACCATCCATTAGATCAAGTTATTGGCAACATAAATGAGGGAGTGCTCACAAGAAGCCAATCCCAAAACATCTACATTTTGTCGGCTTTCTGTCACACACAACCTGTCAAGTACCAAGAGGCACAAAAAGACAATAGTTGGGTAGAAGCTATGCAAGAGGAGCTCCTTCAGTTTAAAAGACAACAAGTTTGGGAACTTGTACCACTGCCTAAGGATGTAAGTACAATTAGCACAAAGTGGGTCTTCAAGAACAAAACAGATGAAAGGGGTATTGTTATCAAGAACAAAGCAAGGCTCGTGGTTCAAGGCTACAGACAGGATGAAGGTATTGACTATGATGAAACCTTTCCTCCTGTAGCAAGGTTAGAAGCCATCATACTGTTCTTAGCTTTTGCTGCTAACCACAACATTAAAGTGTTTCAAATAGACATCAAAAGTGCATTCCTATATGGAAAGATCAAGGAAGAAGTGTATGTGTGTCAAACTCCTGGATTTGAAGATGCATTTCATCCTGATCATGTTTACATGTTGAACAAAGCACTGTATGCTCTTAAACAAGCACCAAGAGCCTGGTATGAAACTCTATCCACTTTTCTCTTATCCATAGGTTTTTCAAGAGGTAAAATTGATAAAACTTTGTTTTTAAAATGGAAAGGAAAAGATTTGATGCTTGTCCAAATTTATGTGGATGACATCATTTTTGGATCCACATGCACTTCCATGTGTGAAGAGTTTAGAAAACTCATGGCAGCAGAGTTTGTAATGAGTGCAATGGGTGAGTTACAATGTTTTCTTGGTTTACAAGTCAAAGAAATGCACAATGGCACTTTCATTCATCAAAATAAGTATGTGAAAGAACTACTTAACAAATTTGATATGAATGATTGTAAACCTTCTAGCACACCCATGTCAACCTCAAAGTTGGTCACTATTATTGACAAAGATGACTTGGTTGATCAAACTCTCTATAGAAGCATGATTGGGTCTTTGTTGTACCTAACTGCTTCTAGGCCAGATATCATGTTTGCAACATGTGTTTGTGCCAGATCCCAGTCAGCACCTAGAAAGTCTGATCTTATTGCTGTTAAAAGGATATTCAGATACATAAAAGGTGCTCCAACACTTGGTATCTGGTATCCAGCTATTGGAAACATTGAGCTTTTAGGTTAACCAGACAGTGATTTTGCTGGTTGTAAAACCACAAGGAATCCACATCAGGAGGAGTCCAATTCCTAGGAGATTGCCTAGTGTCTTGGCAAAGCAAAAAGCAAGTTGTAGTTTCTACATCCACTGCTGAAGTTGAGTACATTGCTGCTGCAAGTTGCACTGGTCAACTCTTGTGGCTTCAAAATCAACTTTTGGATTTTGGTGTAACTACTTTAAAGACTCCACTCAAGATTGATAGTCAAGCAGCTGAAAACATCATCAAAAATCTTGTGTCTCATTCTACCACCAAACACATTGACATCAGACATCACTTTGTGAGGGATTGCTATGAAAAAGGTTTGATTTCTTTACAACATGTCTATACTAAGGATCAGCTGGCAGATGTTCTAACAAAAGCTTTGGATACATCTACCTTTGAAAGCTTGATCTCTAGGATTGGAATGCTAAACATAGATTAAAAATAGTTTTCTGGTGATCCATTTGTAAATAGCATCAAAATGTTTTCAAAAAATCAAAATTCCATCCTTAAAAATAGTTTAAAATTGAATTTTTCAATAAATCCCTAAAGTTTGTTCAAACCACTGATAGCATTAAAAACTGTTCGTTTAGAAAAGTCTATCCACTGTAAAGTGTATCCTCTGATAGTGTCAAAACACTGTTCACAATCCACTGCCCATACTCTCAAACAGTGTTTTCCAAACAACTGTCTTCCATTTTCAAACAGAGGATACACGTGGTCAGACGTTATTCGTCAGTCAATTGCATCAGATGACACGTCATCATCACTTGTTCAAAACCCTTATAAAACCCTGTTTTATCTATAACAAAGGTTCCACTTTATCGTGTTGAATTCAAAATTCTCAAAACGATTTTCTCTCAATCATGGCACCCAAAACCAAATCTAAAGCAAAATCCAAGCCAGAACCACCACCATTCACTCTCATAATCAAAACACCTCATAACTACACAACAATCTTAGAAGAAACTGGTTCTAACACTAGATACCATCGGATGATTAGCATCTTGAAAGAATCGAAATGCAGGCATATGTTGAATGTCAAAGCCCCAATTTATCAAGAAGCACAACGGCAATTTTGGGCAAACGCAGAAGTTCATTCGCAAAACGATGTTGCTTATGCCATCATATCTAGAGTGGGCAAAACACATTGATGCAGATTAGCCCTCAATTAATCTCACAAGCATTTGAACTGAATGATATGCAACATTCTGTGTCGTTTCCAATGAACGAAATGCATGCCGAATTTCTAGAAAGAGGTTATATTGGGCAACTCAAAGGTATGACTATCTACAAACCTAATTTTCCTGTTGAGATGAGATTTTTCTTTCATACACTTTTAACTTGTCTCTCAGCAAAGACCACATTTTTAATGAAATCCCATTGAACATTCAGTATATGGGCTATGTTATTTTAACTGGATCAGATTTTAACTTTTCGCAGATATTGTTCAATGATCTTCTTGTGGCAAACTTTAATAATATTGCAAAAAGAAAAGCTTTTCTGATACATCCATGATTCTTGAGTGTTTATCTTCAAAGTCAGTTGCCCGATGCTGATATTAAACAAGGCGTTGTTACAAAAGCAGGTAGCCTAACTTATGAAACTTTTACAAGAATTACAAATCAGGATAAAGTTTCTAAAACACAAGTAGAGGAGGGAGAGCAAGCTTTACAAGAACAAAATGTTCAATCTCAACCTCCTGCTACTAAGCCCACTGGTCTTGGTGATCAGGGCACTACAACCACTGCCTTGGAACCCACACCAGCCATCTCCAAATAGAAACCAAAGAAAAATTCCAAAAAGCCCACCAAACCTAAAAAGGGCCCTCTAGAAGATGAGATCCCAGAGTTAACCTTGTGATAACACAAACATCATAAGTAAACACTACTGCTACTTCTTCACATCAGATGTTAGAATCTCAACCCGGCTTTGAAACTCCTCCTTCTTCCTCACAAAAGGAAAAGTTTGTAAACACAGGGACACCAAATTATGAAGCTCTAGGATCACTTGGTCCTATCTTCCACAGCCCCTCTCTCAGGGAAATGTCTCTTTCTGCACCACTTCCTTCACCAATCAAAACCCTACCACCTACCATATTACCCTTGCTGAGTGCAATTGAATTAGAACAGACATTAACAAGTTCTCTCAAAAAACCCATTACTGAGAATATACTTCAGAATGTGACTGGGTCTGATTTTTATTCATTGCTAGCCCATCAGCAACTGAAGAGGATACATCCCTTGGGTTACATGTAACCTTTGGTGATAGTTCATCAAGAGCAGCCACTACAATTGCTAAACTCCCAGGTTTTCATTTGGACAGTGGTTACATTCCTAAGACTCTGATGAAGGCAACCACTGTTGAGGCTACTAACGTAACCTCTGTTAATGTGGGAAGTCCCCAGTACCAAGAAAAAGGGGCATCTATGTTTGAAACAAGGTTTGAAACCTCGGTTAATGATTACATTTAAATAACTACCACAACTGGTAGGAGTTTAGATGATCCTATTAAGTTAGGTGATGAGCTAAGATACAAAGATTTGATGGAGAGAGTCACAAACATTGAAGCTTCTGTGGATGAAATCAAAAATATGATGAAGCAAATGTTAGCTACAAAGAGCCAACCCTCTGTCATATCCACTGCTGAGCTGCAACAAGCCTTAAACCCTCTGTTTCAACAACAACAACACTATGCAACTCTTCAACATAAACATCATATGCAAGAAATCAGAAACATGGTTGATGCATGCTACAAGGATACATCTGCAAACATCAAGGAAATCAAAGCTCATATTCTTCACACCACTGGCACTGCTCCTCTTAATGTCATTTTTGTTGACAATGATGATGCCAAAAAGGGGGAGAAATTGATACTTAAGACAAACAAACTTTCAAGGCCAACAGTGGTTATCCCAAAGCCAAATGGTTCAAAGAAGATAAATGAAACAGAAAACATCTTGGCAAGGGAAAGGGAGAAGAACAAGGAAAGGGTAAAGGATGAGAGCAGAGCATTGGTTGAGCAAAAGATAGCTCTGCAAAAAGCAAAAGAAGAGGTTAGTACTTCAACAAAGAAGATGCCTGTGAGAAGAACAAGGCAACCAGCATCCATACGTTCTAAGTCTAAGCCAGGAACTAATCCAACCACAACCTCTGCTCCCAAAAAATCTCTTACACCTCCTCCTACAAAAGCTAAACCTACACCAACAAATGTTACAACGGTTGTGACAACATCTGTGGTCACAGCAGAGGTTATAACAATATGTTAACCCAACCACTGCTATGATCATTTTTTCAACATCCACCAAATCTCTACCAACACCCACAAGAATTCCCCAACCACAATCACCCAACATCAGAATCAAGAGAAGGAGAACCACAAATGTAGTACTTGATGACAAGATCATCCCTTCTCCATTACCTTTGTCATCACAACCTCTGATCACCACAACAGCGGTTAAACCTCCTTCTTCTTAGATTATTTGTTGTCTCTAGCCAAGAAATTCCCACTAGACCTACATGATGTTAAAGAAGAGATCAAATCCTTCTTTTTCGAAGAAGATCTAGACAAAAGGGAATTTCCATCTCTGGAAGGATATCTCAAGCCAAGAAACTTGGATGATTATTTGAAAGTCAAGGCCAAACAAGCAGAGGATATCTCAAAAAGGGATACCCAGGGAAATCTGATAGAGAGATACAAAACTACTTGCAATTTCATTGAGCAAAGTCAGAAGTCTGGAAGATTTTGCAAGAGATTTGAGCAAACAACTGTCTGAGAGAGAGGATAAAAGCCTTAAAGATGATTTCATTGAGCACATTATGAATAATAAGCAGTACAAGGCTACAAGCGCATAGTTTAAATACTGGACTGTGAGTGAGTTCGAAGAAGAGGTACAAAGAATGCAAGAAATGTTAAAAGATCCTCTCAAAAAGCCCATCCTCCATATTGGAACAAATACAAGAAAAATGTGCCTGAAAAGACTTTGAAGATAAGAAAAATGAAAGAAGAGTTAATTGCTGCTAATTATGGGTCAAAGAACCAAATCATGAGGTGGACGGAGGTCAAGGTGATTGACACATATAGAAGGCTTTAACAAAGAAGAAAAACTGATCCAACACTGCCAAAGAAGCCTGTATATGCAACAGAGGATGCAGCTCATTAGACCCAACCTTCTACAAAACCATCTGAAACATCTGCTCAATCCATCCTGGCCTTAAAGCAAAGAAAAAGGCAGAGAGAGATGTCCAAAGAAGATGTAAGAAGGTATGAGCATGACCTCATCAAACAAGGAATCATGGACCAAATCCATTTCCACACTGATGATGCAAGAAATGTGTTGAGAGAAACATTATCCAAGATTGCTCATCAACTACAATCACCACCCTTAACAATAAGCCATCCAAGAAAACCATCTGACCCAAAAATTCTAAAATGGAAAGTTGATAAAAACTCCCATGAATTGACTCTGCTCAAGTCAGATGATAAAGCTGTTAAGATAAGCATGGAGGAGGCATATGGGTTACATGCAGATGACCTTCAAGATCTTTTGAATCTGGAGCTTGAAAACGATGAGGAGGATTTGGAGTCTCTCAACTTTGAACTACAGTTCAAATGGCAAATTAGAGAACTCATGTTGAGGAATAAAGACCAAAAATAAATGTGTTTTGGTATCATCTGTTCCAGGGGAAGATCGTTGGGATTGAACCCTTTACAAAGGAACAGATGATACAGAGCCAAATACACTATCAGTGTTTTGGTTCCAATATCAGAGTTTACAACTTGTGTCAGTTAAACTCTGCTTTCTAAAGATCTGTTGTCTATCGTCTGCCTTCTATTATCTGCTGCTACAAAATGACAAATTACCAAAGGTCTGCCAGAAGATAAATAGAAGATGATAGTTATCAGAGTTTTAGTTTTATTAGTTTAATAATCAATGTAACAGTGCTTTGCACTATCACTGTTTAGCCATCAGATGTTATGTTAGTTATTTTGTTTGTTAGATGTCACTTTCAACCCTGACATCATCAAAGATGCTCAGAGGTTAGGAAGTTAGTATAAATAGGTGATCGGATGTAACATTGTTTCTTTATCTATTAAAGATCATTCACCAGTCTATCTTCTCTGCGTTTCTGTATAAACGATTATCATTGGGCTAAGGGGGGTTTGTAATTCACATGAAATACTACAAATAGTTCAAAGCATGATGATGAAAACAAACGACCATCAATTGTGATAAAAGTTTTCCATTCATTCCGCTGCATTAAAACTTATTTTATCATTCATATTTCTATACTTGAAACAAAAATCACAATTGGTTCAAACTTAGATCCTAACAGTTATGCTATAAGATCATAATCAGAATCTGAGTTAGCCATATCTTGACCATTTTGCCCTTTTTGTCTACAAGTGAGGTTTTAATAAATAATGAACTTGTAAATAAATTACCTATTGATATGTTAGCATAATTAAAATATCATGATGTTACTATACTGATCATAAACTAAGTTTTGCCAAATATCGCAAACGATGCTTTTAAAAGGACTAAAATGCCCTTATGGCATCTAAATCGGTTTTAAACATAATTTTCATATCAAAACTTGTTACCTACTGACTTTATAACTTATTTAAAATGTTTTTACAATAGGTACATGTTACAAACTCAGAATCCCAAATAAGTTGTCAAACTATGTGTGAAATAACCAAAATGCCCCTACGGTGCATAATTTGGTCCTAAACTACAAACCACACATATATTTGATATCCTATTGACATTATATCACAAATTAAGTATTTTTCCAGAATGTTTATGACCATAACATCAAAACATATACAAGTTCCTTTCACAAGTCATATAATGACCGAAACCCCCATATGAGGCATAGTTTCATTTTAAAACCTTAACGGACATATGAGTTGGTATCCTACTGATATTACAACTTATTTAAAGTATATTGGCATGAAGAACTTGTTCATGACTCATCCGGTTTCCCGATATTGCGTTTAAGCATACGGTTAAGCTTATGTAGACTTTTTACGTAAGTATACCGAAACGGGTCAAACCATATCATATTTACTCCAAATTCCAGAATATTAATTGTTTACCCATATTTTACAAGTCTTATTACTTGTTGGGTTTAAACTACATTCTAATCCGGTCACCGCTTAATCTAGCGTATTGAGCCGGTTTCATTAAGTTAAGTCTACCGGTCCAAGTCTATGACTTGAATAAGACCCGTTAACATTCTAATTGGTTAATAATACCATTCACTCCAGACTAGAGCCTTCTGATAGATTGCATCCAAGCTAGTCATTTTTGTATCGACTGTGCTTATTTTATTTTCTTGCTTTAAAGAATTTGCTTAAGCCAGGTAAATACTCTTAACCTGTTTTCCCTATACGGGCTTAGGATACGGTATAATATTACTGCATGGTCGGATATGGAAAGACCAATGTGTCGGGAATTCAAATAATCTATTTTAAATCGTATTGCTTAATATTAAACATTGTGGGTTAATGCGACCGTGTCCTGGATATCATCGGCTCATTAAATTGCAAATGGCCACGACTTAAGCACGGGGTGTAGGCATACACCCGACAGATGCTAATGCATATTAAAATATTTTTCAACACAATGTGGTATACCTTATAAAGGTTAAAGTGGCGTGCCGATTAATCAAGATCTCGTCATAGCTTCTAGGCCCTAAATGTATTATTAGTATGTAAAATTGATAGCATAAGAAATAGTTCATCCCAAGTTATTTTATAAATCACATGTACCAATGCGTACATAAAATGATTTTGAAATGTTTTCAAAACCTGTTGGTTATTTGTATTTACTAGTGAAACAGACGTATTTTCAAAAGACTAAGCGCAGGTAGCAAGGTTACAAAATAGGCTGGAAGTGCTCGGCATTGCTTAAGAGGAATTTGCAACTCCTTTGCATAGAAATCCCATAGTCTGTCAAATTTCATTTTATAATATTTTTGATCCGCCTGTGGATCTATTACAAGCGTCTGTATATTATTTTGAACTTTGGAAAATACGTTTGTAATAGTAATTTTATTCCAAGACTTCCGTTGTGCTATTGTGTGTTGTTTGGTTATGATGATATCAACATACGTCACAATACTCCCCACCGGGCCCACTAGAACTTATGTGGAAATCGGGGTGTGACACTACTCCATGATCTCCACTAAGAGCTAATGATAAATGCGACAACAAGTACATTTGAAAGATAACGTGTAACTAAACACGATGCGCATCATACTCCCACCTCTATAGACACTACATGCCGTGTCAGAGGGGACTAAATGGATATTCCGTGAAAGAGACATCCGGACCATAAGCCCACCAGCCCACCTCTTTCTCTACCCATTCGGCTATAAATACAAACATCTATCAAAGGTTTAAGGATTCCAACTTCGACGCTCTCACTCTAAACACACACACATTGTTCTTCTCTATAAAAATAATTACTTATTCTCATGCCGGAGCCTTGTTAAGAGAAGAACTCCCTTTCCTCTTAATGAGCTAATGGTGGTGTTAGTTTTGTAGATCACATTCAAGACGATTCCGGCCATATCGATTGAAGAAGAGATTAGAAGATAACCCCTTTCGAAATACCAACTTAGGCTCTATTCTACGGATTAAAACCGTTAGTTTCTTCAATGCTATTTATTTCTAAGCATGAGATTTTACCCTGTAAATGTTTTCAAAGTTTGTGAAGAAACATCATTTTACATTCCTTTTTGTTAAGATGGATATTTAATTATGAACATTAATATGTCATCGTTAATCTTGGCGAGTATTGGTCTAACACAACATCGGCATAGTTGGTTATGTAAAATTTCTTGTACATCAAACTTTTGGAATTTTTGTGGAAGGCGAAAATATGCATATCACTAGAGCAAAAACAAAATAAAATGAACAATGTTGTGAAAAAGATTAAGAAACCAAAATGAAATAAGCACCCCATTGTTAGTCTATCAATTATTTGATTTAATTTTTAATTTTAGGAAAATCATGAAAATAGGCATGTTGAAAAACATGTTTATCAAAATATGCATTGAGTTTTGAGATTTGTAAAATGAACAAACCAATAAAGAAGGACAAGTAAGCAGAGTCGGCACCTTTTTTTTGCCCAGACTCCCACTTTTAGGCACTGTTTTTCCAAACAAAAAAGTACACTTGGTCCACATCTCACCAAATAACAAAAAAATGAATTACAAATGTAAATGGTGCATTAGCCAAGGGCGGTTTTTACACTTATAAGTTTTTATTTGGTGGACCCCCCCCCCCCCCCCTCTTTTTAAGTGTAATGGTGCATTAGTCGTAAAATCAAGGGGTAAAAGGAACGACTTTTACGCTTATAAACTTTTATCGATGGACTACTCTTTTTCAATGTAAATGGGGCATTAGCCGAAAAATCAAGGGTAAATAGTACACGAAAAATAGTGGTTGCGCTTTTACGTGTGTAATTTTTTGTTGGTGTGCGTTAGCCGAAAAATTAAGGAGGTAAATGGTTCACTAAATAGTGTTGCACTTTTACACGTGTATTTTTTTGTTTTTGTTGGTGCACCTCACTCTTTTTTGTGCCACCAAAAATGGTATCATCATTTTACACTTGTATTTTTTTATTAGTTATTTAGTGAGATATAGATGAAAGTGTATTTTTTTGTGTTGGCAAAAAAGGTACAAGTTGGATGTGTAGGGAAAAAAGGATTTGGATCCTTCTCCATTTAATTTACTTATTTTACAAATCTTAAAAGTCTATTTTAATAAGCATGTATGTCAACGTAACTATTTTCATGATATTCCCTTTAATTTTTTCCCTTTGTTGATATCATTAATCATATAGCTAGACTTGAATCTCAATATCAAAGCTAGAAAAAGGGTGTTCGTCCCGTACACCAACACTTTCTGGACTCCCTCAAGTAACAAACATACATTTATAACTTATTCATCTCATCTCAAAAAAAATGAATATTGGAAGGATGTACATATTTGAGGATATCCTAGCCAACTGTATCATGCAAGATCTATCGACTATAGTCATGAAAAAGCAGAATATATGATAGACAAACAAACAAACGAAATCCAATATTTATATAAAACTAGCCCAATTATACAAAGTTGTACTATTCACAAAAAAAAATCAATAAATAAATAACGCCACATACTAACATACCCAAAATGGTTCCATTAACTTTGTAATAAAACTAATCTCTTCATCACATGAAATCATCAAACTCAAAGCTCTCTGGAATCTCAAACTTAAACATACTGCAATTAGTTTCTCTGTCATCCTCAGTGCTACTGCTGTTGACTAGTGTCGATGATGAGTTTAGTGGCGTAGGACTTGACATCGGCGTTGATAACACTGAATCAAAGTTGAAATTCTGGCTTGGGAGCATCCCATGATTATCGGGTAGGCATGGCGGCATCAGAATTTCATCAACAATTTGTCCATTCATGTTTGGAGAAAGATACTGAGTGCTTGGAAGACTTGTGGGCATTGAGGTGCAGCTTGGAAACTGATGATTGGTTAGGGTTTGGTCCATATGATTCATTAGGGTTTTCTTGATTTGATGATGAAGATGCCAGAAGAGTGGCAAGCTTTAATATTTCGGGATTTAAAAGTGTTTGGAAGTTCAAAAGGTTTGAGAGGCTGAGGTGAGCTGAGTTGAGTATAGAAGATATGTCCAAATGATCAAGCCTAGGACTATGAGTCACTGGATCAATACCGCCTTTGAGTAGCCTTTTTCGAATGTGCGTATTCCAATAGTTCTTGATTTCGTTGTCAGTTCTTCCAGGCAATCGAGCTGCGATTGCTGACCACCTATATATTAACCAAAACATAGGTTATTATATTTTGCGATCAAAACACTTAAATTGTCGCAAATTTTGCGACCGATTTACTGTGTTATAATTTTCTTATTTTTCAATTTTCACATATTTGTAAGGTGAATGGTCTATTATCCCCTGTCCGAAAAGGTGGTTAATTCCCTCCCTTAGAACCGTACTTGAGATGAGACTGAAACTATTTTTAACCGTTTTGCAACCACATCATGGTCGTTCGCAAATCTTGCAATCGTTTTAATTTCGGTCTTATTTTGCCATTGTTTTCTAGTAGTATAGGTTTCAACCAAAGATGAGTATCATCAACTTACTTATTTCCCAACACACTATGGAGTTGAATGATAGTTTCCTCTTCTTCAAATGAGAATCTTCCTCTCTTGATATCAGGCCTCAAGTAGTTTGTCCACCTCAATCGACAACTTTTTCCGCATCGTTGAAGGCCTGTGTCGATTAATGATTTCTTTATTATCGAAAACCAATCTAAGCCCTAATGCAAAAGCACACGTACAAATAAAAACTAATCAAACACAAGCACACAAAAGAAACTTACCGGCGTTTGTGGGGAGTGTTCGCCAGTTTCCCTGTCCATGAATTCGAATATATTCCATGAGTTTGGCATCTTCTTCTTGCGTCCATGAACCTTTCTTGAGGCCATTTTTATCACAACATGGAGACCTTCCCATTTCTTGATGTTTTTCAATTGTTTCTAGATGATATTATTAAGTGAAAGATAGATGATTAAGCAAATGAAAAGTGCAACTTGTAGGTCCAAAGAAAGATGATGACTTGTGCGATATATATAGAGGTTGAGGACATATGTTGTAATAGTTATAAGTCAATATGATTTGGTACCGGCCTATGTGATGTACGGTCAATCTCTCCCTCTTTTTCTCTTTGTTTGTAAAGGAAAGAAAAGTTGAAAAATGGCTTAAAAGTTGAGAGAGAGTTACATAAAAAGGTGATGTAACAAAGTGAAGGCTAGCTATGATTGGATGTTGATGACAAATGGCGAGTGGTTGATGGGATTGACTTTTGATCATGTTTGACCTTTGGAAAACGATGATTTTTTGGTGGGTAGGGTTGTTATATCCACTACCAATTGTGATGAATGTTTCCATGGTTTCTTCTTCTTGCTTCCCACATAAAATACTTTTTGAATTCATTTGTGTGGAGAGATAGAAGTCACAATTTGGTTAAGTTTGAATATTGTCATTGTGGACCAAAATTGTACCCTCAACGTGTCAACTTTATTTTACCTTTGATACCCATATCTCGCCACTAAGGAATACGTATTATGGGTTCGAACGCAATAAAAAAAATGTAATATAACTTTCTTTTCTTCAATCTTTTATTAGTAAATATTATTTAACATGGTTATATATAGCCTAAAGTCTAAAGAAACATCATACATTGTGTGTTATGGACTGAAACCATTGCAAGACATAGGACTTGTTCCACGTCAGTTTTATGAGCAATTAATGTTGGTTTATATATCAAGTGAGCTCTCTCACCCACTAAACTAGTCTTTTGAGTTGAGTTCTCTTGTTTGGTATGTAACTGGTATTACAACCAAAACTCAGAGGGGGGCCTGGAGAGAGTCGGACTATATTTGCTCAAATATGAGATCTACTCAAACAGGGGCGCAGCATGTGAGGGGCGCCCCCCCCCCCCCCCTGAACTTTTCGGTCAGTACTGTTACGTATGTGTTTTTCGTATAGAAATTTCTAGGGATATACGTCCCCCCCCCCCCCCCCCCCCGGTTTTCGATGGCAAGCTTCGCCACTGTACTCAAATATGTATGTCGCCTTTAAAGTTAAACCGATTCTAATGATGGATTGAGGGACCTTTCGGAGAGGAATCTTGTTCCTTGGACAGTTGGACTATATTTGCTCACTCAAAAAAGAAAAGAAATAGGTCACATAGTAAAATAGAATCTGATTTTTGTGTAAAAAACAAAACTAATAGCAGGTGTCTTCTAAGAATGGTTGATAAGTAGCAACCAAGAACGAAATCCTATGCCACTGTCGTATTTAGTAATTGTGTTCTATTATACAGTCTCGAGTCGATGTTCTCACTGAAAACAACATATCTTTATTCATACGGGTAAAAACTCATAATATATAACACTTTACAAACACATAAGTATCTATATCTATATATGTTTTCTCCTTTATATTTTCAGCTACAACTCAAATATGTATCTTAGACCGTGGAGTGTGGCTTTTGGGCGTGGGTAGCCCTTAAACACCAGCTGCTCCACCCAGGGTTGGCATTGGGCATGGCATTGCCTCTTTGGCGTGGGTATGCAGCCTGGCGTGGGGCGGGAGGCAGGGTGAGTTGGCTGGCTGGTCCAATATATGACTGACTTTTGTTGGCTACTTTAGTCAAAAGAAAAATCCATATGGCTGGCCACGTCAAGCCAAGCCACACCCCTCATTTTTCACTATATGTTTGTGGATCTCACTCTCACAACGTGTCAAACAATGCCTCCAACCCAAACCTCTTCAAATGTTATATACGTCTCTTTTCTTATTGACACGTTAAGTTGAAATATATATTGCTTATATTAATAGGTGAGAAATGTTGCATCGATGTGTAAATATAGAATGTCCTCTATATTACTTATATAATTTTATTTTAATCTTTTCTAATAATTATGTAATACATAAATATTGCATATTCTTATTAATAATTTTTTTAATTATTAATTAACTAGATTAGAACCTCGTGTATTACACGGGTTGAATAAATATATTTTTTATATACTAAATAATATAAAAGTTACATCTTTAGAAAGCTCATTGGTTGAATCAATGCAATTTTGTATGCTAAATAATAATAATAAAATCTCGTGTATTGCATGGGTTTGATAAATCTAATTTTATATACTTAATAATAAAAAAAGTTATATCTAGACTCAATTGTATAATTGAATATAGATATAGATAATCTCCTATACATTGTATAATTATTTTTTAATTAAAATTCAAATTGTGTAATTATCTTTTAATTTAGATTAATTATCTATACTTATATAGGAGAGAGAGGCAGGAAAAATAAAAAAAATAGATAGTTACAATGGATAATATGTGTCCTTATTGGTTTATTTATTATATAGTATAGATATTTTGACAATTTTGTTAACTGGCTATATTATATTTATTCAACCCGTACAAATACACGAATCATTTTTTAAGATTTAACTTTTTTTTATCATTATAGTATATAAATGTAAACTTATATTTATGCAACCCGCGTAATACACGGATCCTACCCTAGTGATTAATAAACATATAGTTTATTATCTACTTAAAAAGTATATAAATATTAGAAAGAAAATATGGAAATTGTATGACAATATATACGAAATATACTTCAAATATTAAAAGTAATAAATTGATAATGTTGATGATTTATACTGTTTGAAAATTTTCAATTGTTAAATTATATTGTTTAATATTATTATATTATTTAATAGGAGAGAGATTGAATAAAATAATGTGAGAATGCATCAGAAAGTGACACGTGTCCAGAAAAGATTTTCGTTTATTAGTATAGAAAGATACATAGATATCACATACCCTTATCAATAACAATATTAATAAATTAACGATATTATATCTTCTAAACTATTTGTCTTGAATAATAGTTATTTATACTGTCTATTAGTGGTATCTAAATCAAAAGATCTACTAATATTAATAAACTAGATATATCTCATGTTTTTATAAAATTATTCTTTTGAATTCTATTTAATTGTTTATTGATGATGGGGTAAGATCAAATAAAAAGTTTGTTTTGCCTAAATAGGATGAGAAGGCTTTTAACCATTCATTTTTCAAATCAATCGTTAAAATAAAAACATATAAAAAATAGGAGTATAAGGGTATCTTGGAAAAATCATATTTATTCTCTTCTCTCTCAACATGTAAGGCACATGCAAATCTCACCCCCCCCCCCCATTTTTATAACGTTCATATCTTTTTTATATGACTTTATCTTTTTATAAGAATTTCTCTATAAAATCTAGCGTCTTTTTATCTTCAATTTGAGTAACATATTGCATATAAAATATGACAACTAAAAAAAAAATTTTATTTCTATGTTGTGTAATATTTTTGTACTACATTTTTGTGCTGCATTTTTTGTGTTGAAACTTTTTGTCTTAAAAAAAATTTTCCTAAATTTTTTGTGATGGATTTTTTGTACTATATTTTTTTGCTATATTTTTTGGGTTGAAATTTTTGTCTTATAATTATTTTTTTCTAAACTTTTTGTGTTGTATTTTTTGTGCTACTTTTTTTTGCTAATTTTTTTGTGCTATATTTTTTTCACTATATTTTTGTACTATATTTTTTGTGCTAAATTATTTGTACTAGAAATTTTGTTGTTGTATTTTTTTAGAAAACAAATATGGTGACATATGTCATTTTTACACTCCGACTTATAAATTGTAAGGAACAAAATATTTTAGTACAAAATGTCTTTACTTCCTACTTACAAGGAGTACCACATATCATTATTACATTCATTTTTAGATTACTTGGTTAAAATCTAATTTTTAATGGATCCTTGCTCTATTAGTGATATCAACATCCAAAGATATATTGTAAGTGGTGATAAATAATATACCGTGTTCTGATATGTTGGTTTATATAAAAGTTCAAATATTAACAAAAATAGCACGATGTTAATGTTTTACACGAAAAGGTAACTATTGGATCGATGTGTTAGAAACCTCCCGTTCATATTTTTAGTTTATAAAGAACTTGTGAGCGACTAGTAATATTTTTAATCCTAATTTCACGTTCATTATAAAATATAAAATTATCATACATTCTACATAATCTTAAATGACAAATCGTGGCTTTTACGTCACCGACCCTCCTCTTTTTCATTAAAATACAAGGCTATCCCTTCCACTTTCTAATGATATACAAGGCCACCTTAACAATGTGGAAAAATATTTTTAGCCCTTACTCTATACAATATAATAAATCCAACCCCCAACTTTGCAAAATGATATTTTTAGCTCCTATTTCATTTTACTAACACCCCCTATACTTTCAAAGTTTACATTTTTAACTCTTTTTCTCTTAGTTTTACATTTTTCCCATAGTTTCACCATATTACAACTTTAGTCTCTTGGCTTTACAAACGTCAACGTTTAATTCCTCATGTTTCTAATATTCTAGCTTTACCCATGTACCATATATAATATGCGTTTTTAACATGTTATTTTCTTTAATGATTTTCGTTCGCTAATTTCTTTTTTGAAGAACTAATTTGTGGTTAATCGATTTGAATTTCAAAAGTTTTGATTTTACCCTTTTTTGTTCCTTAGCTTGAAAAAAAGTTTTTAGGTACGGTTTTTTCTGTACATGTCGGTATAAATTCGAGTTGGTCTACTTTTAGATGTAATTTTTTTAATGATTTTAGTTTGCCAATTTTTCTTTAAAGAACTAATTTGTCATTAACCTCTTTGAGTTTCAAAAGTTTTCGACTTTGCCCTTTTGTTCTTTTACTTGAAAAAAATAAGTTTTTATATGCGGATTTTATGTATGTATCAGTAGACATTCAAGTTGATATCTTTTAGACGAAAACTTATCTTGGGAAATGAGTTAGTGCAAGTATAATACGTTTTTTACATACCATACCGAGTGTCGTTAAATATAATATATTTTAATTCGATGTATAAATTCGATTTGCTCTTTTTTTCGTGTGTTTTCTATTTTCTAAAAATTATAATAAGCCCCTTTTGATTCTTGCGCATCGGTCCCGGTACATAGCACTTGCGCTAATCCATTCGATATTTTCAATTTACCCACGCCGCAACACGCGCGGGTCTATTTACTAGTTTCTTGATAATCTCTTTAGCACTATTTATATGTACTTGAGGTGAATATTTCCGCAAAGAATATTATTATCTATTCCGAAAACATAACCAACTGATTTACGAAAGATTAAATAAATAGGCGCGGGGTTTGGGATTGGGTTGGGGGCGTAGGTAGCCAAGCAACGCCGCTTTAGCCACACCGAGCCAGTGTGGGTAGCTGCGTTGCCCCGCTGACGTGGCTATGAAGCCTGGCGTGGGGCGGGTTGGGGCGACGACATGGCTGGTCGATATTGGCTCAAGTTATCAGACCGTTAGAGCTAGCTGTTTGGGGTAGCCATTGTGGATGGCGGTTTCCACTAACCAACTCAAATTTTAAATTTTTTTTACTAGTTTTACCTATAAATACCCATCCCAAACATCAATATTTTCACATCTACTTTATTCAAACACAAATCTTCATCCAAAACCAACAAATAAACAAAAATGGTTACTTGGACCGAGGAGGAGGAGATAACGCTAGTGACGTCCATCGTTGACGCACAACGTATGCTAAGTCGTGGTCAAACCGCGTACTGGACACAAGCGTTTCAGCGATACCAACAACGTGTTGGAACTTACCACACTATTGGTACCTTGGTGTTTGCCGATGTACATGAAAACATGACATGCACGACATATCTGACTCGCTAGAACCCTAGGCGCTATCAATAATCTCGCCACTATCATTAGCATCAACCACACCCGTCGCTGGTGGGAAAGGGGAGAAGAAGACTGAGATGGTCGCTGAAACTGGGTGGCTTGTCGTAGGCCAGGAGCGGATCCTCTTTCGTTCACGCTCGCTCTCTCTGTCGCATCGTCGCATCGATTCCCTCTCTAACCGTTTTCCTGCTTCTTTCTCTGTGATGGATAAAAAGAGAAATCGTGGCAATACCACAAATAAGATTCAACATTAGGTCAATTGTTTTACTGTTCCTAAGAACAGACGACAATTGTGTTATATATATATATATATAACTAGTAGTTGTACTCCACGCTTTGCAACGGGAATTCAGTTGGTATCGTTTCGCTTCTTTTAGGTACCAATTAATAAAAGCGAATTGATATCGATAAAAATAGGTTCCGATAATACCAATTAAAAAAATAAAAGTAGGTTTTCACCACCGCGCTAAGCAGCGAGAGTTTCATCGTTTTCCTCTCATGCCACGTAGCGTGACTTTGGTCGTTATAGGCTCCACTCATTGAAAACCATAAAAATGATACTCGATAAAAACGAAGATCAATATCACTGTCAATGATTACAATAATAAAAAATAAATGAATAAAGTATAAAACCATAAAAGACAAAAGAAATATAGTGCCTCCTAGTTTGCTCATGGTTTTCTACTTATGGTTTTATACTTATTACATCAGGGCTCGACAAAGAAATTTCCAAATACGGGTTAGATCTATATCGCCTCCTAGTTTGCTCAGTAGGTAATGGGGAAGGTTCTTATTTTTGGCTGGATAATTGGAGTGGTATGGGCCTATTCTGCAACATATTTCCTTCGGTATTCAATTTGGCAACTCATAAGAAAGCTACGGTTAAAGATAATTGCAACCAGGTAGGGGCCATCCTTGCTTGGACCTGGGAGTGGAAACGAGAGCCTAATTCTAAGGGGGGATGGTTCGAATCAAATAGCCTAATGGAGACTCTAAATGAGCGCTTCCTATCGGACACGCCTGACAATTGGGGATGGTACGATGGGGAGTTGGGGGGCTAGAAGTCAAGAGGGTCAAACATACACTCGAAAGGCAAGGAGTTTTTCTTTCTCTAATTAGTCGTTTGTGTGGAACAAGTGGGTTCCCCCAAAGGTTAACGCATTCGTTTGGCGAGCTATGGATTCCAAGATTCCATCTAAAAAGGCCCTTCAGAACAGAGGTGTGAGTGTCGAAGATCCTTCGTGTCCTCTATGCAATTTCGAGTCTGAAAAGGTTGACCACTTATTGGTTAGATGTGAGTTTGCCAATAGAGTTTGGAGTGAAGTTTGCATGTGGACAAACTTGCCGACTCCCAACAATTGCTTAACTATTAATGATATGGTACGTCAGGGGTTAAATGGGATGGTAAACATGGATCCGTAAATGCAATGCACTAAAACATAAAAAAAATGTTTTTTTTTCTAAAACGTAATGCATAAAAAACATAAAAAAAATGTCTTTTTTTTTTGTAAAACGCAATAGAAAAAACACAAAGAAATGTTTTTTTTTCTAAAACGCAATTGACAAAAAACACAAAGAAATGTGTTTTTATAAAAGGCAATGTATTAAAAACACAAAAGAAAGTGTATTTTAAAGTGGACTAAAAACACAAAAGAATGTATTTTTTCTAAAACGCAATGGACGAAAAACACAAAAGAATGTGTTTATTCTAAAACGCAATTGACTAAAAACACAAAAGAAAGTGTTTATTCTAAAACGCAATTGACTAAAACACAAAAGAAGGTGTTTCTTATACAACGCAATTGACTAAAAAACAAAAAAAAATGTGTTTTTCCTAAAACGCAATAGACTAAAAATACAAAAAAATGCTTTTTTTTAAAACGCAATGAATTAAAAATATAAAAAAATGCATTTTTCTAACATGGATTGGACTAAAACACAATAAAAATACGTTTTCTCATTGTGTTATAAAACACAATGCATTAAAAACACAAATAAAATGTGTTTTTGTATTGTTTTATAAAACGCAATTCTAAAACGTAATGGTGTAAAACACATTTTATTATGTTTTTTCATTGTTTTATCACACTAGTTCGGAACAAATTATTCATATCGTATGCATAATTCACAAAAAAAAATACAAACTATCACTATAATAAAGCTTGTGAAAGACATGATACAAATAAAAACCTTTTTTTTCTTTTAAAAGACACCAGAATTAAAGGCAAACAAACAAACAAACCATTGGACTTTGTTGCGTTTTTTAACTACTGTACATCCAAAATGAATACTGGGAAATTGACTTTATTATACAAAAACCAAACAGAAAAGATGATATATATCCAAAACTGTACATGCAATACCCATTTGACTTTATTGCGTTTTACAAGTACTGGGAATCCAAAGTGAATAAAAGCCAAAAATCCAATAGAAAAAGTGATATACATCCAAAACTGAAAAACGAAATAAATGTTGATAAACGATTCATCTCGTCAGAAGCATAATACTGATATTCATCTTCAAAATCAATAAAGAACTAGTCTAGGATTTGACTTTTACATCAGTTCAAGCTTCAAAAATGGTGGTTCAACGACCATTGCGTTTTAGCTTAATCTTTTACTTATGAACAGAATCGGATACTTTTCTTCTTGAAATCGTTTCTTCGAGTTAGTTGCATCGACAATGAACTTGACGATGACGGTTAAGAAGGCAGCAGCTCCGTCTCCGTTAGGGCAAAGCCGTCGTCGCGACGGTGGAGTAAACTTAATACAGAGCTAACAAATGGAAGGAGCGGTGGTGGTCAGGTTAAGATGTAGGGCGGTAGCCGGTAATGATAGTTGTGGCAGATTGGCGAATAGTAGTGATGGTGCAGGTTGGATATGGTGGAGGTGGTGGTTATAGAAGTGGCAGTGGTTGTTGTGGTGTTGGTGTGTAGGGTTGAGAAAAGAACATGAGTAAAATAAAAAAGGACCAAACTAGCCTTTAATCTACTTTTTAAGAAGTGGCACATGTCATAATCACATTTTTTCCTATCATTCCTAACCAAACAAAACTTTCTATTTGATCATCTCCCTATATAAATAATAATTAATAATTAAAACATTAAAACATTAAAAGTTATGAGAAATTATGCTCTTTAATTGACTCCGAGATGCGGCAATAAAAGCATCCATTTATTTATCCGGAAGACACAAACCAACTTTAAGATCTTCCGGTGATTCTTTTCTTGCGTTAACCGATATCAAGTCGTTGAAATCCAGTGACACAGTCTCGTACTTTTCCGGCTTTCCCCACCCGCAATCTGTGTCGTAAACATTGAGTTTAGGTGTTCCAGACACACAGTGGCGAAGCTTGAGATTTCCGACGGGGGGGGTCGAAAACGTATATACTCAAAAATTTCTATAGAACCGGGGGTCGAAAACGTCTATACCCAAAAATTTATATACAAAAGCTACATATATAACACTACTGAGCGAAAAGTTCGGGTCGGGCGCCCCTCCCGGCCCCTTCTAAACTACGCCCCTGCAGACCACACCCAAAGTCGGAACCCGCATACCCAGCTCCTCCAACCATTTCTCCGCGTCTTTAAACATTTTCTTATTGTTTACTGCTTCCATTATAGCCCTTGCAATTAACTCAACCGCCGTCGGAACCCTTTACTCCCGGTTATTGACGATGTTTTAGTTATCACCACACATAACCCCGTACAGTTACCAAAATAAGTTTGAGGAACTGGCGGGTTCAAACGAGCCCGCCAGTCCATAGCACACACACAAAACGTCTGACCTTATACTCGCCCTTTGACTCCTCAACAAGAACACGCGATTTCACTACACAACTCCATACATAACCACAACCTACTGCAAAAGAAGATACATATTCTAAACTCGGCAGTTGAACCATCAACCACTTCTTTAACCTATTAATCTGTGAACGGGTCAACACAACCGTGTACCGAACTTTATCCATCTGGGGCTCAAGCTGAGGTGCTTTATAACTTTCATCAAGAGCTTGAATCGTGGTACCCTCAACAACATCTCATCTAAAAGTTTTGGGTATTCAGTAAAACGGAACCAATCTGCTAGCTAAGAACAACTCATCAGAACCATGTGTCGCGATCGAAGTCCACGCCATCAAAAAATCATACTTTGTTCTTGCATCACAAAGCGAGTGATGATTTGTGAGCCCAATCGCGATGCCAGAGTTCGGGAAAATCGTAGCTTGAATAGAAAAAACTTGGATTTTGACAAGATCGGATGTTTTAAATGGAGATTCAAGTAAGGGGTACCAGAGGGTGAAACTTGTTACGGTCCCGAGGATGATTTTGTTTCAATTCATTGAAATCCAGGTTTCATTCTGCGAAAGTAATGGCGATTGAATCTTCTTCGACGTGACGAATTTTAGGTTTTCTAGCAACATTTGAGTGAGGAAAGATGATCAAGTTACCTCGAATGGGAAGAAGTGTTGGAGAGTTATGGACAAGGAGTGTTTAATGATTGTTTCGATGAAATGGGATTTGGGATGAGGGAAATCATATAAATAAAGCTGATGAACTAGAGGGAAAAGCAGCCATGGGATGTCGAAAAAGGTGAGTGTCACACCCCAACCGATGGCGAAAACATCAAGGCGGGACTAAAGAGATTGCTCATTGCTCATAAATACTAATTGGCGACAATATTTAAATAAAACCCATATTTCATTCATAACAACATTGTCAAGTACAACATCTGAAATCAAATACAATAATTTCAAATAACAACAAGTACAACATGATTACAACAAAACTAGTCTAGTAAGAATAAAATGTGTGTGTAAAGCATTTCCTACTAGCTTTCATCATGCGTATCCTCTTCAACCTGTAACATGTTTAAAATACGAGTTCAATGCAAAAGCAAAGGTGAGTACACAAGTTTGGTGATACATAGCATAATTTAATAAATGTATAACTCGAATCCACATGGTAATTGTAATCAAAGTATATACTAATCATGCAATACTAGATTAAACCCGAGTTTCCACAAAAGTTTTACGAGCTCGAGCTTCCCTTGTCAAAAAAGCAACAAGACTAAAATGAGTATGATAATCTTAACATAACCCCGTCAGGTGGTGTGCTACTCCTATAGCGCTATATATGTCAAGTTGGGCTAACTAAGTTAATGATCGAGCATGTATAATTCTAGCATGTATCTAAGCATAATAAGCATCATGTATTAAGGATTGAGTATGTAAAAGCATGAGTTTGTGATATGAGTATTTCGATAAGTAAACATGTTACAACCCAAAAGTGAGAAAGCGGTAAATGGGTCGAGTGTACTCACGGTTTTGCTAAAGTGTTCCACTTAGAGAATCCCGCGAGCTTGTTGTGATTTGGGTTTGGCACCTTGTCCTTCCACAAGAAGAACGTAGGTATTAGTTATGAGTTAATGGAAGATTCGTATTGTTCGAGCAAGATTGAAAAGGGAATGAGAATAAAGTATTATAGTATGTAAATAATCACTAAGATATAGTTCTTGTTCTTGACACTATGATAACCCGAATGGGTTTGATATGGTTTCATAGGTTCGAGACCTCGTGACAAGAAACTACATACTTTAGTGATAAAACTTAATAACTCGATAGATGCTTACTTAGTCATTATCAAGGGTTCGGTTTTTAGGATTATATTATAGTCCATAATATATATACATAGTTATATAATCATGTAGGAGGTGGGAGGATGAACCATCCACTTTGTACCTCTAAGTATCATGTAAGTCAAGTATGAGGTGGGAGGTTTAACCATCCACTTTGGAACCTCTTATGATGTTCACCACTTCACAAGTCACCAAAGGTAACAAGGAGGGTACTAGAACAAGAATATAAACAAGAATGTAAATGACAAGAATATAATGTGTGTTACCATGATATCAAGTAGTCAAGTGAAATACAACCCGGGGAGCACACATTGACACACGTCAATGGCTAGGCGGGGTTGTGACACTTTAGAACTAGCAAACTACTTGGGATAATGATGAAAATCATCAAGTGATGTGTGGTCTCAAAGTTTAGGATAGCCAAAGCTAACCAAGGTGGACACACATGAACAAGTTATAAACTTGCACCACTTGTGAGCTTGAAGCTCTATGAAAAGAGAATTATTGTGAGGATAAATCCTCTTGTTTGAATGTCTCAACCTTGTTTTTAAGCCTAACCAACCATAAATAGTGTTGTAAGCATTAGAACATAGGTTTGAGATGAGTTTGAGTCAAGTTTCAAATAGATTAAACAAGTTTTGAAAGAATTTTGATTAAAACAGAAAGTTTCTTGCACTTCAACCTCAAATATGAAGGAGTTCCATATTGGTTTTCCATGGAAAAACCTAAGGAAACAAGCCTAGAGGTGTCCCAAGTGCTAAGAAGGAAGAAACAATGAGAAAAGAGAGGTAGAAGTGAGCTAGAACTCACTTTGGAAACCTTGAACTTTCTGCTCAGATTCTGAGTTTAGCAACTGATATTAGAGTGTTTAGAGCGAGGATTAGTGAGTTTGTAAAGTGGGAGAGGTGTGGGAATGAGTTGGGTTTTACAGGGAGTGATTAGGGTTAGTAGTTGAGTGCAATAAGTGCAAGAAACACAATCCTTGTGACTTAAAATTGACCAACCCATGAGCTGAATAAACTTTCTGCGGACAAGGGGGACTGGCGGGGAGCGAGAAGAAAAGGCCTACACGCTCGCGGCCCGCGAGAGGATAAATTTCCCAAACTTTGTTATTTTTTTGTCATTTTTAGTCCCTAAAGTTTATATTTGATGGTTTGAGGGTGTTTTAAGCATAAAATATGTATTTTAAGTATATGAAGCATATCATAACATATGTGTATGTACCAAATGATTGAGATCGAGTATAAATGTCACGTATAATGTATGTATAATGTATCAAGTCGCGTATTAGCAAGTATGTCACATTTTCAAGTATATGTATTATGTATGAGTATGTATGAACAAGTATGAATGTGTATAACAAGTATAAAGATAAACATGTATTTTCCATTATGATTCAAGTCTCGATTACAACGATTACAACGAAATGAAGGATACGAATACAAGGATTTTCAAAAATAGAATTACAACATGAGCTTGCTATAAACAACGCGAGGCGTTATAGTGAGTGGCAGTGATCTTTCACCGACGGTGTTGGGCGGTGGTGAGACACGCCATTTTTCCAAAACATTCAACAGCCGATTGATGGAGGCCATTTGTGGTTTGGATCTACGAATCAAAAACTTGTGTATTTATTTATTAGGTGCCATGGAAATAACAATAATAATTTGAATCTCCTGCAACTCGTTCACATTATTAAACTCACGAATTTATCTTAATGCCATGTAGCATTCTCTCATTATTTATTATTATTATTATTATTATTATTATTATTATTATTATTTATTATTATTGTTGTTGTTATTATAGATGGGAGTTGGCTACAAAGTCTTATTTTCCTACAAAGTATAAAAGGTCATAAAACACCATAATTTCAACTATAAAACACACTTAAAACCCACAAATAACGAATTGAAGATTAATAAAACACAATATTTGTGGGTTTTGTATTGTGTTTTGGATGATAAGATTTTGATTATCGAATGACTAACATTAGTGTGTTTTATACTAATTATCATGTTGTGTTTTAGATTCATAGTTTTACGATGGTGTGTTTGAAGTTTTTATAGACTGTTAGGGTTTGGATATAGTGTTTTAGTGATCTTCACTCTTTTATTTGTTGGTTTTGAGTGTGTTTTATGACTAAAATTGTAGTGTTTTATGACTTTGTATCAAAAATAGACTTCGTAGACGAAACCCCACCCTATTACTATTATTATTATTATTGTTATTATTATTATTGTTATTATTATTATTATTATTATTATTATTATTATTATTATTATTATTAATCTATACACAACAACAAATAAATACATATTTCTATTATATCCTATTAATATATCCAATTCATTAATCTATACGTAACTATAGATAAATACCTAATACATAAAAATATTTATCTTATATTATTGTAGTATTTATTTATTTATTTTTATTTTCATATGTGACATAAAAATTTCATTTTCAATTATTGCGGATCAAATCAAATTAGGTTATATAGTTGTAGACCTAGATTGTCTAACCTAACCTAATAATTTGTTTGCGAATAACTACACAGTATCTTTTAATTTAGAAATATTATTATTATATTAAAAATATATTATTAGATTAATATTCATTTTTTATTATTAATATATAACACATGTGGTGTCCTAAAAAATATATTTCATTGTTAATATAACTCTGTATTCAACGAATATTATACCATCACGTCGATAAACCAATAAAAACGAATATGTTATATAGTTTAAAATTTAAATTATATTTACATTTTTTGTAATTTAATATCAACAATGATTAACTTAAATTTCATTATTGTAGAAGATGTTTACATAGTTTCTTAAGTTCACATTTGACCGATTATATAAATTAATGGGACGGATTTTATTTGGATATTTTTTTTAAAAAAAAAACAAGAAATTAAATAAGTAAAAAGATAAAAATACCCCTTATTTAACTAACGTTCTTTGATAAAATTAATTGGCTGGAGGAAAATGACAAAAAAATGCAAAACTCAGGAAAAGATGAGGAAAATTGTTGTTGCTACTGTTATTATTATTTATTTATAATTATTATATTATTATAGTTAAGAACTATTATTATCTAAGTCACCAGGTTATAGTCTCATGTGTTATACGAGTTTACGTTAATTCTATTTAATAATATATATAATACATTATTTAGTCATAATAGTATTCCATCTTGTAGCATTCGACAGATTCTCTGTGCATCATCATCTATATCTTTCAAACTCTATTTCAAACTTTATGTTTTGAATCTCATATAACAAATCAACTGAAGATTTAGGATCCGATATGTTTTATCAAAACCCTTAGGGTGGAAGGGGCATTCCCCAAACAGGGGTGATAAACATTTTCTTTAGCAAATAATTTCATGCCATGTCACTCAAACACTTCACTCTCCATTTTAACACTCAAATACCAGGGGTGCTCAAACACATAGGGTGTTTATTTATTTATTTTTATTTTTTATTTCTAGAAATTATGCATTAATAAAACATATTTTAAACAAAATAAAAGTAGATTTAATTAATAGAATATTACATTAAATTAAAATAAATAAAATGACATTAAAATATAAAACGACATTTTAAAACTAAAACTAATTTAACTATTCATCTTCGGAATCCGCCATGGGGTAAATCTTGTTCTCCAAGATGCTCCACAAGATCATATTTTAGCCTATAATGCGTATCTTCATCAATGAGCTCGTTATAAATAGTACCATCGAAAACGGGCTCGACTAGAGGATCCCGAATATGTACCGGTGCAATCGCGTTTCCATCCTCTTTTAAAATCATGTTATGCATTGTAATGCACGCATATACGAGATTCCTAATCTTTTTTACACTCATAGCACACATTGGTCGATTTAGTAAACCCCATTGCCTTTAAAACACCAAAAGCCTGTTCCACGTCTTTTCTTGCAGCCTCGTGTTGCCTCTTGATTCTTTTCTTTCACAATGTGAAGATAAGGAAATGTTTTCATAAACACGGACCAAGTAAGGTAAATTCCATCGGTAAGATAGTATCACACGCTTGTACAAGTGGTTGTTCACGTAAAATGGGCATTTTTGTAAAGTTCCATTTCTTCGAGTAAGAAATAACGGAGATTGTTGGAGCACGTTGAGGTCGTTTTGTGAACCTGGTATACAAAAAGCATGCCAAATCCACAAATCTTGAAAGGCCACCGCTTCGAGCATAACTGTCGGGTACCTATGATCCCCCCTCATATATTGGCCCCGCAACTCTGTTGGACACATTCTCCAAACAAAATGTGTACAATCAAGACTACCCAACATCCTAGGAAGGTGATGTATATCCTCATGAGCCTGATACAAGTGCGCAACGTCGTGGCTTGTTGGTCTATGTAAGAACCCAGAAGCGCATAAATTACATACCGTTTCGCCAAAATATTCTAGTCACTCAAGGGAAGTCCTTTCGGCCATATTTAAATACTCGTCGTTCTCGTCTGGAGGTTACCGGTTGCAAGTTGCTTAATCGCCAATGTAACTTTCTGCAACGGTGTAAAACTCTTCTTCATTCTCCCATCCACGCCCTCTTGAAACCACGAGTTATTTGCTTGCACGTCGCTCACAATTTTCAAAAACAACCTTTTCGACATACGAAACCTATGACGAAAAACATATTTTTTGAATTTGGGCTCCTCGATAAAATAATCTGCCATAAGGGTTTCGTGACCTTTCTCTCGATCACGACGGATAACTTTCTTTTTTCTAGAAGTACCCGTGTCTTCTAGTGTGGTGGCTTCCTTAATAAGATTTTGAAAAAAATCAAACTACTATAGTTTGAAGAATAATCATCGTCTTCACAAATATCAAATGGAGTGAATAGCGGTGGTATGTCATCTGCCATTTAGAAAATAGGGTTGGAATGTAAAAGAAGAGATTTAGTTGAATAGAAGTGAAAAATGGTGTTGGAGATGAGTGAAATGTGTGGGTTTTAAATAAAGAAAATATTTTTTTAATTTTCTAACGGTCACCTGTCAAGTCCCAACGTTCCAAATTACACAACGGTCACTTTTGTTTTTGGTGAGTATTCACCGTTTTTGGTCTTCACTGAATACCCAAAGAGGGCGGCGACCCATTTCCCGCTTGGTGAGTGTGGGTTACCGAAGGGGTCACCGAAGGTGCCCCTTCCACCCTTAAACCAAAAGAAAAACCATTCAAACTTCGAAATCGTTTTTTGTTTGTTCCACACCACCACACTATTCCGGTCTGTTCGTCGCGACTAGTTCCGCTCACGAACCAGATCTACACCCCGTGCATCGCAAGACCATCAAAACGCCCCCGCCATTCTACACCACCACTTAATCAGTCTTGTTTAGTGACTCGTTAACACTACGCAACCACCGAACGACAAAGCTGTTGATCCGAGGAGAGAAACAGCTTTAAGCGTTCAAAGTTCTGGTCCGATCGGTGTTCTTTACTCGTATATTTAGGTAATGTCTCAACCCTCTGGTAATCGTGTATATTCAGTATATGTTTAATGTACTCGAGTTGGGTTGTTATGGTTATCGTTTTGTTCCGGAGCTTTAGACTATGAATATGTAATATATATATATATATATATATATATATATATATATATATATATTGAATATACAAATTCATGTTTGTAGGGAGTGCGGCATACATATACTAGTTCATGGCCGGCCAACCCATGTCGTCGCTCAAGTCTCAAATTTTCAAAGGGTCCAAAAGGTTTTTATAAGCTTTTATATATATAGTAAAGTGTATATTTAGTATATGCATTGATTTATTAAATATAAAAGTGTTGGTGGTGGAGTGGGAAAAACCATCTTAAAATGATATAGACGTTTCAAGTTTAAGGGTTGACACTACCACCAAGATTTATTTTTTTAATTCATTACCTCTTACCACAATTTTAAGCCCAGTTTTTTATTTCTTCCGAGACCTAAATTATTTTGAGAGTTCTCAGAGACGGCTCTTCACTAGTTTATAAAGCATATAGATATAAATGTATCATGGCTTGCATTATCACCAAGTAAGAAAGGATTTGAAAATATATGGGTGTAACTTACTGATATTTTTAATTTAGTATTACTATGATATTTTTGAGTATCATTAATTTAGTATTACTACTGAAGTCATGAAAGGAACAATCAGGATTTCTGATAATTATTACTACAAATATGAATTATTGTCGTGTCTAAATATGGCTTCGAATAATGACCAAAACGAACCAAATGTGTTTTTTAAATAACTAATATATATTAACAAAAAAAGTTTCAATTTAGTTACTGGCCATTATTTTCTCGTTACATTGCAAAATGAATAATCTAGTGGTGAAATCAAGGCAACGAACTACAAATTTTCTTTTTCTAATTAAGAGTAGTTAATAAAAATAAAGGTTTAGATTCAGATTCATGGTCGCCGGGAAATTTAAAGGAACGAGTCTATTAATTGGATTATTAATCTATTATAAAACTAATTCAGGTTATAACGGGATTATAGGTTCTTGATTTTCGGGGTCGATATGATTATTGGTTTTGCTTGCTAAACCTAAGGTATTCTATTTTCTTTTCATTATAATATACTTTTACTTTTCGTTAACCGTTGATACGGATTCCTGTCCTCGTCATCATAGTATTTCTTATTCATATCTGTTACTTTGCAGTACGGATGTTTTCGTTGGATGTTTCAGTTCGTATTTTTATATGATTAGTATTTATTGTAGCATGCAATAGACCTTAGATTTTGTGCTCGTTATTGCATGTTCCCTTTAGACTTATGTCAAGAGACATCTATTTCTGATAGAGCTTTGTACTCTGTCACCCGAGCAATTATATGTTAAGTCTTGTCGTTGGGGCGTCAACGACATGGCACTGATCTTGACGGTGCGTAACTAAAGTTTACGGCGTCTCTAGTTTGTGCTTGTGTAGCATCAGCCCTAGTGGCGTATAGATCGGACTCCTGTTGAGATGGAATAATGTGTGTACTTCTCGGTGTATGGACTAGCTAGCTGTGTACCCCTCTGTTTAGGCTCGTGGGTGCTTCTATATTACATGACTTAATTATTGTTATATGTTGTCACGTATGTCTTGTATCTGTTATGATGTGCTTCTATATTACGTGACTTAATTATTGTTATATGTTGTCACGTATGTCTTGTATCTGTTACGATATGCTTCTATATTACGTGACTTTTTGATTGCTATGTATAGTCATGTATGTCTTGTATCTGTTATGATCTGTATTATATGTTTATATGCATGTGATTATGTCCTGATCATGTATCGGGCATGCTCTGGTTATGTTCAGCATCTGATATTGGTTATATATGTTCCCACTCAGTATTTGTATCGGTCATTATCCGTCTTAATGTTAGTTTCAGTTTCGACTTAGATTCACATGCCGTGTTATACGTTAGTATGTATCCGTTAGTATCTATTTTCAGCATTTGTTCCGATGTCTGCCTCAGTAATTGTTTTAGAAGTGTTTTGTTTCGGTATCGCTTTACATAATTTTTACAAGTATTAGATTACCATGTTTTCAAAACTCATGGTATTTAAATTATTTTATTAATTAAATATATATTTTTGAATTAGAAATATAGTTGTTTTGACTAAGTAATGTTTTGCTACAAAATTTGAATTATCATTAAATTTTGATTTACATTTAAATGTTTATTTATAATATAGTGACAATTCATTTTCTTAAGGAAGTGAGATTTTTAAACAATATTATATTATAAGTATAGCTATTTGAGAGAAGGAAAATTGGTTTAGTTTCAAAATGTGATTTCAAAGTCAGTCTTAGTTCAGCTTCCGTAAGCGGTGTTTCGTTCTCATTTTTTCGTCTTTACATGTATTATTGATTTCTATGTTACTGAGCAACTTTTTGGCTCAGCCGTATTTTTCTTTTTGTGTTTGTTTTATTTGTCTGGCATGCAATTTGGGAAACCCGAGGAACAAGTGAGGAGTGCCTTGAAGATCAAGATTAATTTTTATGTTGTAATGTAAGAAAATGTAATTAGGATTCTTTTTATTAAATTTGTTGGACTATTTTTTTGATTGATATCTGTAAAAGTGACACGTCAACGTATTCCAGGTTAGGGTGTGACACCACTCCCCTCTGTTTCTCTCTATATATACATATATAGATATAGAGAGAGATAGAGGGAAAAAGACGCGAGAATAAGAATTTAGGGATGTGAGAATAGAATAAGCCTAAGTATAAACATATTTGAGTGAATGCTAACGAGAGAAGACCAAGTAGGGCTGTTCAAATTGTTCGGTGATTCAACGCTCGCTCGCAAAATGCTTGGAATTTACTCGTTCGAACCTCGATTGAAAAAACACTTGGTTCTAATCGGTTCGGTTTGTAAACGAATCAAGCACGAGCAAAGGTCCACTCAGTTCGGCTCGGCTCGGTTGACTCGATTATTTTTTAATATAATGAAATAACTAAAGTCCCACATTAACAATGTTTCGTCCAAGATCCAAATAGAGATCATTTAAGTAATTAGGATTGAAGTTCAATATTAGTAGCCAATTGTCCAATACTTAAATGTCCACTTGAATAATTAAGTCAAAATTTCAAATACGGAAATATGAAACGTCGATCAAACACTGAAATGCGAAACGACGATCAATACTTAATTCTTAGCACTTTGAGAAAAATTTGAAAAAAAAAACAATAAGTCTCACAATTACGTTTCAGCAACTAACTCTTTTAAATTATTTTGATGAGTTAAATGCTTGGTTGGTCCCTGTGGTTTGCAGATATTGCAGACTTGGTTCTAAGGGTTTAATAATTACAAAGTTGGTCCTATTGATTGTAATCTTTGCACTCATGTGATCCTTATCACTAACTTATGTTAAGTTTTTCAGTTAATTCAATGTTAAATGACCAAAATATCCTTAGTTATTAAATAACAAAAATAAAAATTAATTATATTACTAAAACAATATTTAAATATTTGTGGGTCCCATCCAACTTCTTTTTAAACCTCTAATCAGCACCATCACTTCCACATACCTTCATGCCCTTTCCTTTCAATCTCTGTCTTTGCAGGTGATCTTTTATCTTCATTATATTTTCAATTGCAAACTATAACACCAAATCGGAAAAACACATCTCCGATCACTTTACAACACCGACCGGAACCCCAAACCAACAACCTTCTTCCTTAATATAACCGACCGGAACCACCAAACCCAGTCAGCCGTTGAAGACGACGACGATCTAATCGAATCTGTGGTGGCGAACGACAACGATTGTGTTCTGATTGTTTGATTTTTTTCGTTCTGTTCTGATCGGTGAAATCTGCAGGTACTGATCTCTTCATTTTGCTGTGAATTTGTGAAGGAGATGGGTATGCGATTCAGAACTGTTATGGTGAAAAGCTTGCATTGCATTCTCTATTCACATATATACACGGAGATATAAAGTGATTACAGGAAATGAATATTGTAAACCTATAACTATTCTACCTATAAATCAATATAATACACATTTAGATCAAATAATAAGATTGATTTGGTAACTCTTTCCTTCATCCGTAATAGTGCAATTTGGTTGCAGACTTGCAGTGATAGTGAATATAGGTTGAAGAAGAGGAGGAGGGACGGCAGTGGTGGGTGTTTTCTGGTGGTGATGGATGTTCGGTGATGGTGGATGTTTTCTGGTGGTGATGGGTGTTCGGTGATGGAGGGGAGACAGTGACGGTTTGGAGAAGAAGAAGAAGGGGTGGGAAAATTGCAGACTTGTTAAGAGAGAGAGAGGGAAAGAGATATAGATGGGGGAAGAAGATGATGGATGGGGTGGGCTCTTGTTTTATTTTATTTTTTTACTTTTTTTAAATTGTTTTATTTTAACCTTAAGGGCAATTTAGTTATTTTATAAACACTTAACTGAGAAATCTAACGTATGTTAGTGTTAAGGATCAACCGAGTGCAAAAATTGCAACCACTGGGACCAAGTGTGTAATTAGTGAACCACTGGGACCAAGTCTACAATTTTTATAAATTACAGGGACCAACCAAGCATTTAACTCTATTTTGATTAAATTTTAACGTTTATCATTGACCCAAACTTCCATTTTGCAGCAATTACGTTGGAAGCCCATATTTAATTACCTTAAAATCATCTTCTTTCTTTTTGTACAATCAACTATATTTTGCCTCGCCCGTGTCTTAGGGCATTAAGTTGAATGTTTTTTTTTCTCAAAACATATATGTGTTTGTTTCAATTAGTTCTACATACTACTTATAATACGATCTTAAAAAAATCACATCGAGTCAACCAGTTAAAACAAAACACTATCATAATTTTGTTAGAAAACTAAAACGATTGGAAATATTATAATTTTAAACTGGGGGCAAAACTATAATTTTCAGGAGGACAAATGAGCGTGTGTCAGACAGCCACCTGACACAAATAAAAATTACACCGAGCAACCAATTAAAACAAAACACTACCTTACAATTTTCCCTCGTGTTCGTATTGGTGAAACTAGAACCGGTACTAGTATAGATAAATTTTTTTATATTTGGTATAATAGTTTGTTATTGAATAAAAAATTAACTAAAGTAAAAGAAGATAATAGAAGTCGGCTAAAGTATTATATGTGTATATATATATATATATTGTTAATAAAGGCTGATGAATAGTAACTTTATTTTATAATAATATATAGTTTTTTAATGTTTATTATTTAATATTATAATAGTATACTCGTTTTTACGTTTAAGATATGTTTATATCGTTATTTTACTTTTGTAAAACCATATTTCCTTCTTTATTTATTATTTATTTTTTCTTCTTAAATCATATTTCCTTTATCAAGTTTTGATACTTTTTTAATAACTTATATTTGTTAATTTTTTCTAAGACCATAACCATTAATTTCATTTTTATAATACTATTTACCTTTTTAATATTTTATTATTTAAAAATTATAATATTTTATTATTATTTTACTTGGTAGTCTCAATTATTAACATATTGGCCTCTAATTGACCCTTACGAACAGAACACTGACGCCGTTAGTCTCCAGAAAAACGTTTTTTGCCGGAAAACTCAACATTTCGTCTCAAATTGTCACACCCCAACCGATGACGAAAACATCGGAGTGAGAAGAAATAGTATCATGAGATTTGTATCTTTTTTCTCATTATCCTTATTCCCTAAAACAATATTTATATTAAAGTATCGATTATATTATTAATATACATAGTAGACCTTAATTACAAATCATTAAGTTTTAATATACCTTTTGTTTTTATTATATATTTTTTTAAAACCATATTTCTTTTATCATTTTATTTTGTTTTTTTATTCATTTTCTTTTTTTAATCATATTTCCATTATCAGTTAATATGAAATTTCTCTAATAACTTACGTTTGTTAATTTTTTTTCTAAAAACTTTAGTACGAGTTGTGTTTAATTTTTCCCTCTACATTCCGGTACAAGTTTTGTTAAAATGAAATTGTGTTCAACATATAGTATTTATTTGGTGTCGTAAAACGAAACTAAACTGATTCTGACAGTTTTCCTTTCTAAACAACTTGCTTCATTTTGAAATAACGTTTGTTTTACATTATCATTTGCTTCGTTTCGTCGCAACGCGCGATGACAACGAACCTAGTTTACATTAAGAAATGGACAAATAAATAATAAGTAAAATAATAGTTTTCTTTAATTTTCTATTTATCATTTTATTATGGATAGGAAAAGAGACAAAAGAAAAGGCCTTTCTTTTAAACTAGTTTTTGTTTAGTTTGCGTTGCAAAACACTAAGCCAAATATTTATCTCTTATAACATTTACATATGTGTTTCATTTACTTGCGCATACTACTCATAACACGTTCTAAAAAAAATTACATCGAGTCAACCAATAAAAACAAAACTCTCCATATTTTTGCTAAAGAAACTAAAACGATGGAAAACTATAATTTTAAACTGGGGAAAAATTGTAGTTTTTCAGGACAAATGACGTGTGCCAGTCAGCCGCCTGACAAGAATAAAATTACACCAGTCAATCAATTAAAACAAAACACTACCATACTTTTGTCCAAAAAAAGTTAAAACGATGGCATAACTGTAATTCTATATTGGGTAAAAATCGTAATCTGGTCGAAAAAACAAAAGCGATGACAAAACCGTAATCGGAATGAACCATTGTGAGGGAATGAAGAAAAAGATATTTGGTTGGTCAATGGAATTGAATTGCCCATTACAAAAGGCATTCCATTCCCTCGAAATCATTCAATGTGCCCTGTTGTTTTTTTAATTCCATTACCTACTTCATGCTTCATTAACAACACCATAACCTATCACCGTTGCCACCACCCACCACCGTCGCCACCACCCACCTTCGCCGTCGCGGTGCCCGCCCACCTACCATCGCCGCCCACTATCACCGCCAACACCTTAGTAGCCACCATCACCTCTTACACGCATCTGTCGCTGCCACCCACCTACCATCATCGCCACGACCTACGCCACCCGCCTATCACTGCCACACATCATCGCGACTAACACCACCTTCGTCCCACCCCAGCCGTCGTCGCCACCTACCACCACGTCCACCCACTATCGCCGTCACTACCACGCCACCTGTCACCACCCACCGACCACCACCCTCATAGTAACCAAACGAAACATGGAATGGTAAAGATCAATTCCATTACGTATTTCATTCCGTTACATCGTTCAATCCATTCCCCATGTTTTCCATAACCAAATACCAAACAGACTCTAGATCTGAACGTGGCCAACATGTGACGACTGAAATGGGGGAGAGTAGAGAGATGCAAGAGATAGATGATTTTTCTTGAATTTCTATGATTCTTTGCTTTTATTTTAATGAGTTAATTACGTTTTTCGTTCTTGTGGTTTGTTGAAAATAACATTACATTCGTTAGTTTAAAAATTAGCAAAATAGTACAAGTACTTTCGCTTTTATAACAATTACAGTCCACGTGCATTGCCCCATTCACTTAATTTTTAGTTTTATTAGAGATGACCAAAAGCAACATGGACTAAATAAAGATGAATACATCATATTAAAACGAAGTTCAAAATTAAGGAAAAATAACACGGTAAAACGGAAATCTGTTATAAAATACATGACTGTAACATACATACCTTGAACACTTAATCGGAAGATTGTAGAAGAGATTGTATTGCAGATAATGAAAGATTGTATGATGATAACGGTGTAAAATTGGAGATAAATGGAGGTTTCTTGAGACAGAAGTTAGAGAATCGAGAGAAAAAGGTGAGACAAATGGGAAGTTGTATGTAGGGATGAGCTCGGTACCGAAACCGAAAGTACCGGTACCGAATATACCTGGTTCGGTTTGGTTCGGGACCGGTACCGGTATTTGCGGGTAAAAACCGATAAATACCGGTACCGAACCGGACCGGTACCGAAAATGTCAAAATTCGGTACCGAATCGGTACCCAAAACGTACCCGGTTCGGTAAATTCAATACCGGTACTGGTACTGGGTCCATTTTGCTCATCCCTAGTGTATGGTTCTAGAAAGAAAACAGTGTGTATTAGATGAATAAATAGGATCCGAAATCACGGGTCAAATGTGGTTACATGGAGCTTCGCGAAGGAAGAAAATACCCAATTTATTTTCCCGTCAAAAGTGAATCTAGGGAGCCCTCAGCGAGAATGACACACCAGCCCAAAACCTTTAATTTATTATATATAATAGATTGTGATGTTATGGTTCAAGTTCTGTACACGGGTTTTCAAAGAACAAGGGTTTCAAAACAGATGTGATTTGCTATTTGTTTACGGGTGATTGAAAACGGGAATGGGTAGTTGCATTGTTAAACTAGGCCGGGGGTTAGTGGTGGTGGTGTTTGATGAAGAAGAAGGCGGACCCTTCTTAATAACCTTTTAATAATAATTAGAGGTGTTCAAAAACTTGTGGCTCGCAGCTCGCTCGAAACTCACTCGAAAAAAACTCGGCTTGAAATTGGCTCGGTTGTAAACGAGCCAGCTCGGCTTGGTTTGTAAACGTGCCGAGCTCGAGCTTGGCCTGGCTCGGCTCGTGAGCTCAGGAGCCAGCTTGATAAGGTTTACATCCTTCATTTTTTAGTCCCACATTACTCAAAAGACAAAAAAACTAAGGGAGCGTCTCCCTATAAGAGATGGCAAAGACAATGTACAAAGTGAATTAATTATTTATACTTGCATATTCAGCCATTTGGTTAAATTAAATTGCAATTATGGCCTTAGTCTATGAAGAGTTATTTTTTAGGACATTTTAATTAGTAAATTTTGCGGTTTTTTGTTGGTTCGAGCTAGATCGAGCCGAGCCGAGCTAGCTCGAATTTTAATCGAGTCGAGCTCGAGCCTCAAATCTTGGCTCGATTGAAAATTAGAGCTCGAGCCGAGCCAGCTCGAAATTGAGTTCGAGCCGAGCTCGAGCTGTGTCTGGCTCGGCTCGTTTACAGCCCTAATAATAATAAAGGCATTATGATATTTTTATATAAAACTAACAGATAAGTGTAATTGTTATAAAAATAAAATTACTAATACTGTTTTAGCAATTTTTAAACTAATAAAATGTAATGGTAATTTTCAATAAACCACATAGACGAAAAACGTATTAACTTATTTAAACTAATAAAATGTAATAGTTCGAGGCGAACGATCACTCCCACTCACTTTCTTCGACCTCATTTGGCTGCTTTTCCATCCATTTCACCAGCTTTTCTTTTACGATTTCCCCCATCCCAAATCCCATTTCATCCAAACACTCAAACGCTCCTTGTCCACTTCTTCCCTTTCGCAGGCAACTTGATCGTCTTTCCGAATTCAAAACCCGAAATCCGCCACGTGGACGGGGACTCACTCGCGCTTACTTTCGCAGAATGCAACCTTGATTTCAACCATCTCAAACAAAATCATCCTCGGGATTGTAACAAGTTCCACCCTCTGGTACCTCTACTCGAACCTCCATTTAAAGTATCCGATCTTGTCAAAATCCCAGTTTTTTTTGTTCAAGTTACAATCTTCCCCAATTCTGGCATCACGATCGGCCTCACAAACCATCACTCGCTTTGTGATGCAAGAAAACGGTATGATTTCTTGATGGCGTGGACTTCGATTGCCAAACATGGTACGGACGACTTGTTTTTAACTAGTAGATCGGTTCCGTATTACGATAGGGTTATTGAATACCCTAAATCTTTAGATGACATGTTGTTAAGTCTACCACCTATTCAAACTCTTGATGAAAGTTACAAAGTGCCTCAGCTTGAGCCTCAGATGGATAAAGTTCGGTACACGTTTGTGTTGACCCGGTCGCAGATTAATAGGTTAAAGAAATGGTTGTTGGCTCAACCGCCAACTTTAGAATATGTATCTTCTTTTGCTGTGGAGTGCGGGTAGGTATGGAGTTGTGTAGTGAAATCGCGTGTTCTTGTTGAGGGGACAAAGGGGGGGGGGGGGTATGAGGTCGAACGGTTTGCGTGTGCTGCGGACTGGCGGGCTCGGTTGAACCCGCAAGTTCCACAAACCTATTTTGGTAACTGTACCGGGTTATGTCTGGCGACAACGAAAACATCGTTAATAACAGGAAGTAAAGGGTTTCCGACTGCGGTTGAGTTACTAGCAACGGCTATAAGGGAAGGGGTGTTTAAAGACGCTGAGACAGGCTGGACAAGGTCTTGTTAGAAGTTCCGACGATGGGTGTGGCTGGAACACCAAAAATCAATGTGTACGATGTGGATTTCGGGTGGGGAAAGCCGGAAAAGTATGAGACTGTGTCACTAGATTACAATGACTCGATATCGGTTAACGCAAGCAAAGAATCATCGGAAGATCTTGAAATTGGTTTGTGTCTTCCGGGTAAACAAATAGATGCTTTTATTAGCATTTCTGGAAATGAAATAGAGAGCATACTTTCCTATAATTTTAATGTATCAGTCTGTTGTATCTCTTGTTTATTTGCGTTTTGGTGACGAGATTTTGTGGCATGATCGACTGACTGACTTTGTTTTTAATAAATTACAAGTTGGGTTTTGAAGTTTTGTACATAAGACCACAAACAAACATATCTAGCATCCTCACATGGATGTACGACACTAACATCATCTCCAGCACCAACTCTAGTATATAACTGGGTTTCAAATGTGTTTTAATATTTTTGTCCACCTCTTAGTTTGGAACTGTGTGTGGTCATCGGTCACTTCCTCAATTGATAGGTAACACTTAGGTTTAGTGCTAAGGATTTTCCATACACATAAGAGCTTCTCCAACGTCAATATTTTTGGAGTTTTTAACTCGGAGCATTCACATCCTATCACCAAATTCTAACATAGAGGTTTTTAAATTATAAAAAGTGGCTTAAATGGTCGTGAGTGGATTGAGATAGAAAAAATTACTTTTTATCTGTATAGTTGAGGGGGATATGTTCACTCTCTAAGTTTTTAATATATTTTAAGAGTGATTGTGAGTAAAGGAAAGAGAAATGATAATAATAATAATAGTATAAAATATTAGGGTGAGAATCTAATAGGAAGTATAAGTTGGGTAGGAAGTGTAGGAATGAATAAGGTTGTGACATGTGGTAAAGAAGAAAAAACATATAAAGGGGCATTTTAGTCAACCACAAATTTATCTCACATAAAACCTTAAATCTAAAAAACCCAGTACGTATTTCTCTTTTACCATTCATCTGACCAGCACCACCCCCACCGCCACCCCTCCATCACGCACCACCACCACAACCCTCCCCATCGTTCTCTCCACTCTCACTCGCAACACCGTTGAGATCCAACAATGTGTGTGGCTAGCGATGTGACAGAGATTCCGACGACAAACATTGTGCGTGACGTCAGCTTTACTTGGGCTTTGACGACAAAGAGATTGCAGTTCATTTGAAGTGATTTTGCAAGAGATTGCAATTCAGTTTGATGTTTAATAATGTCTACCCTTTTTTTTAACTGTAAACTTCATTAAGAAACGCCAACCCAAAAACCAGGAGGCCGCACACACCAAACCTTACATAATAACAAATTTACACCAATGGTCCCATGTGATCGCTCTAAACTTAGATCTAGAATTAATAATGTCTACCCTTTTGATTAAAAAAAGTGTTACGTGAAAAGATGATTCAAGATAAATTTTTTGCAGTGATTTTGAATCTTTGGTGTTGGAAATGACAGGTATGCATGTTTAATTGATGCTTTGTGAAGATTCTAGGATTTTGACTTTATTGCGTTTTACATTTTTTTTGTCTGTTTATGTATGGATTTTAGTGAAATAGAAATTAATTTGTTTTTAATATTATTTTGGTTTCTCATAACTCAGCAAATGACATGTAAACAATTTGATGGATGATTTTGTGATTTTAAGGCTTTAATTTTGATTGCGTTTTATATAGTTTAGTATTTCTATGTTGGGTTTGTTGAAATAAAAATGATATTGTAGGATTTATTATTATTTTGGTTCTAATTACCCCCATTAAATGACACGTAATATAAAATTTTTATGTTTTAATTCATTACGTTTATAAAAAAACACATTTTTTTGTTTTTAGTCTATTACGTTTTAGAAAAAACACATTTTTTGTGTTTTTAGTCCATTGCATTTTAGAAAAAAGACATTTATTTTGTGTTTTCTGTCCGTTGCGTTTTATGAAAAAGACATTTATTTTGTGTTTTCTGTCCGTTGGTTTTATGAAAAAGACATTTATTTGTATTTTTAGTCCATTACGTTTTAGAAACAAGACATTTTTTTAGTCCATTGCGTTTTAGTAAAAAAACATTTCTTTGTGTTTTTAGTTCATAGCGTTTTAGAAACAACATATTTCTTTGTTTTTTTAATCCATTGCGTTTTAGAAAAAAATACATTTCTTTATGTTTTTAAGCCATTGCATTTTAGAAACAACACATTTCTTTTGTGTTTTTTGTGGACTGCGTTTTATAAACAAGATGTTTCTTTTTGTTTTTTGTCAATTGTGTTTTAGAAAAAAAAAAGTCAATTTTTATGCTTTTTGTCCATTGTGTTTTACGCATCTGGGTTTCCGAAACTTTTTTTTGAAAATATAGCAATAGTATACTTGTTTTAAAGATAAAAAAATGCTCGTTTTTTTGGTGCAATTTTTATAAAAAAATAATATCGTATAAAAGAGTTATTAACATTTTAAAAATAGGGGAAATTGGAGGAGAGGGAAACTATCGGCTTGGATGGACTAAGATACCCCTTAAAAATCTCACGCGCCTTTTTTTCTTTGTTCAATTCCACATATTTAATCTTAGCCCTTAGTTCCAAATAGATGGTCAAGATTACCTCCTACCATTCCTATCTAAACAAATTTTCTGGTATTTCCTGACCCTAAAATATTATTATTTAATTAAAATGACAGAAAATGTAATTGTTTTTGGTGTAATTATAGGATAGAAAGTGATAGATAAGATATGAATGCTCTTACGTGGGATAGACACACACAACGAGCGAGAGAGAGGAGATGGTGGCCAATGTGACGGAGAGATGAAGCAGAGGCGTTGAGAGAGAAATAATGATAAGAGAAAAGAACAACAAATGCGAATTCAAAAACGTTTTTGGCTTTAAAAGTTTAATTTTTAACTAACCTATCGTTGTACTCTTGTTTAGCTTCTTGAGTTAATTGGCTTTAGAAGTTTAATTTTAACTAACCTATCGTTGTACTCTTGTTTAGCTTCATGAGTTAAGCATATTGATAACTAATTCAGAATATTTGTGCTCACATGTCACATGTCACATGTCACATATAACAATTTGGGTGACTCCAAAATTTGGCCAATGAATATGCTTTCAATTAATAAACAAACTATTTTAAATAAGTCAAAACATCATATATTTCAAGAATGAAAGGAAAAATTACAGTTGAAATACAACGAAAGTAGTAAAATTATGACCGATTGATGTCAAATAATACAAACGGTACAAAGTGAGTATCACTTCTAGAAAACATCATATTTTTCAGGAGGGGCTGAAAGTATGACCGATTGATGTCAAATAATACAAACGGTACAAAGTGAGTATCTATTGTATAAATATAAAAATAGTATCTTCATTTCCATTTTCAGTACATCCAAATCACTGTGTTGGCGAGAATTGTTATGATTTTATCCAAGTTTAAATTTACGAATTGAATTTACCTTGGTAAAAAAATAAAATTTGCTTTTGCCCCTGTCTACATTTACGATTTTGCCATCAATTAAAAAATACGATTTCGCCCCAAGTTCAAAATAAAATTATGGTTTTTGCCCTAGCTAGAGTCCTTACAAATTACGATTTCGTTCCCATTTTAAAATTACGATTTCGCCCCCTGTTCAAAAAATTTTTTTGCCCCTAGCTAAAAATTCTGATTTTGCCATCAGTTAAAAAATTATAATTTTGTCCCGGGAATAGTTCAGTTAGATGGTTGGCCAAAAGTGGAACGGCCAACCTTTTTTTTTGCATATAATAGTTATTTATAGGTCCTGCCAAATTACAATTTTATCCCAAGTTTACAATTACGATTTTCCCTCGGTTCAAATTAAAAATTTTGTTTTGCCCCCCGCCTAAATTTACGATTTTCCACTCAGGTAGAAAATACGATTTTACCCCCAGTTCAAATTAAGTTATGGTTTTGCTCCCAAATAGATTCCTGCCAAATTACGATTTGGTTCCCAGTTTAAAATTACGATTTCACACCAGTTGAAAATAAAATTTTGGTTTTGCCCCCAACTAAAAATTACGATCTTGCCCTCAGTTAAAAATTTATGATTTTACCCTCAGTTCAAAATATTATTTTACCTCCATTTTCAAATTACGATTTTACCCCAGCTAAAAATTGCAATCTTGTTATCGTTTTTTATGGGCAAAACTATGGTAGTTTTTTATTTTACTTAGTTCACTCAATTAAATTTTTATTCGTCCCAAACAGTTGTCTAGCACTTGCTAATTAGCCTTGACAAATTATTGTTTTGCCCCAACTCTAAATTACATGCTTGCCATCGTTTAGTTATTTTTTATCATAACTATGGTAGTGTTTTTATTTAATTAGTTGACTCGATGTATCTTTTTTTGAGATCGTGTTATAAGTAGCATATATAACTAACTGAAATAAAGGTGTACATGTTATTAAACTAAGAAATATTCGGTTTAGCGCCCCGCAACGCATGCGAAGCATAACTCTAGTTTTCTGTACAATAATTGAACTTACAAAATAACATTAATTTACCAAGCACATTCTTCAATAAGACTTCATCGGTCTCATTGTCTCAGAACGTTGATGTTTGTCCATGTATAAGCCAAAATTATACCAAAACACATGCTTAAAAATATGTGTATTCAACATACTACTGGTGAGCTCGTGAGTTAGTTAAGTGGATCTGTAAAATGTTTAAGTGATGTTACGCTGCACGGTATGGGGCCGGCTTGCTTGGGCTCGGCAAGCCTCGTCGCCGCCCCAACACCATCCCCCCGACGTCGTCGTATTTGTCGACTTCCGGACGTTTGAGCCAGGCACTACAAGATGTCAAATTAATTTAAACGATGATGCCGAATTTGACGAAGAAAAGTACGCCGTACGAGAGGGGTGAGCGTCCCCCAGCCCGGACAATAAAAAAAGGAAGCGGCTACAAAGAAAAAAAACGATAAGTGTGAGGTGAGGATCGGTGCTACCTCGACGAGCTCCCGGACAGATCTGACTCAGATAGCAGAGGCAGAATTCATTGCTAACAAGTTTGACAAACAACAAAGTGATATACTGCTTAAACGTCTCTTCCTTGTATTGATAAAGTGAAACCATTACAGACGAGTAAACAATTGGATAGGGCTTCGCCACAGTCACCACAAACCAACTTACTATCTCAGAACCCAAGTCACCTATTTATAGGCTGATATGACTCGCACAAAAGGGACTTGGGGTGACTCGTACAATTGGTCATCCGTACGAGTGACCAAACATGTCACTCGTACGGGTGAGACAGTCACTCGTACGGGTGAAGTACAAAACGTAATCTAACTTACATATTTGACTATACAAAGCCCTATTACATGACTGACGCATTCTAGACGTAGGTAATTGACATTATGCACCAACATACTCCCCTTTGGATGTTGCCATAGTCTTGGATGCTCTTTAAAAGTTTTCTTCAAAAATCTTCAAAAGAACTTGTGACGTTTAGGGTCCAAAGAAGTGCTTTGGCTGTCTTCGACGCTCATCTGATGGAATTGGCGTTTGATCTGTGGGAGGAAGACGATTGTAGGTGTCGCCAAACTGAAATCTTCGCTGTTAAGCCTTTTTCCTTATCTCTCAATCCTTGCTTTGTTCTTATCTTGTCTATGTTGCTCTTTGGCTTCCAGCTTCCTCCAGCATGAGTTCCACGTTTTACCTGAATGAATATCATTTGCATAACACACGTTAACAACCTTTTGAAACTGAAGCGCCTGAACTTCATCCTTGTCTTCATAAGTGATCTTCACATAGAATAAACGTTCGATATCCTTCTTTGAGTAGTTAACTAGCCACATTGGGTCTAGTACTCGAATTCCACGCCACAGACCATACATTCTCTTATGCATTATGACAGACTCTGATAGATCTTCTGTAAGAGTCTTCATCAGGCTCAACACAAATAACTGCTTCCCTTGTGCCTGAGTCGTAATGCCACCACTCGAAGATTATGTAGAAGTCTTGCTCCATTTTCTTCAAAGGCATGTTCTTCATTACACGAGGCCTTTTAACGATAAACGTAACATATTTTTCCTTCATTACTGGATCAATCTAGGTTATAGTATGAGGCTTGTGAGGTTTCCAACGATTGAATCCATGAGTAGCTTCAACCTTTATCAACTTCCACAAATGTTGATCATGAAATTTCATCTTCAAACTGAAGGTTTTGGTTTGTACCAATTCCTCAATATCCCATTCTGGTAAAGTCTTGATGTCGCAAAGATATCTGAAGTATTGAACTCCAAATTCACGTTTAATGGCATAAACATTCAATTCTTCAATCCAGTCCCAACTAATGATGTATCCCAGATATCGGGATCTCGTGTGAAGAATGTAAGAGGACATTTGAATTTACGCTCAACGGGCAACTCTTTGAACCATAATTCCTTCATTTCCAATATCTCTTCTTTTGAAGCACCTTCTGGCACATTTCCTTCTTTCACAGCTTCTTCGACTTTACGTTTCAAAATGTCTTCATTAGCCATAGAAAACATTTCTTCAAAGGTTGGGAAGTCATCCGTTCCATCACCTGTATATTTTGCAGTATCATCATCATCGGAATCATCCTCCACGACAACCCTGTCATACTCATCTGCTTCAGGCACATGTTTATACGAGTAATCATTCGGCTCTATATTTGTATTGTTCAAATCTTCTTCAATATCAAACACGAAAGACTCTTCATCAACACCAAGCATTTCAGTCAGCTTCGCCTAATTATGCACATATTCGCCCTCTTCAACGTCATGTTCAAGGTAGAAAACTCTTGGCTTTGGCACAACAGGAACAGCTGACGTAGTAGTCTTGTGAGAATTCCTGTTTGCTGAGTATCCTGTGTAGTATCATGTGACTCCCCCTTAATCTGTTCGGAATCATGTTGGTTCACTGAGTCGTCAAGGTACACTGAAAGATCAACGTTTTCATTCAAACTTAAATATATTACAAGGACTCCAGAACCACCTACACTACTGTCAGCGTCTTTTCTATCACTAAAACCTTTCTTAGACACATCATCACTATCTTTCTCTAACTCTTCCATAAACTCGTCTATCTCATCATCAATCTCCTACTCCATTTACCTCTTTTTCTCTAACTTCTTCTCCCAATGTTGACGAAGTTTCTCAGGAAGATTTAATAGATCGATTTCTACCTCATGTAGCCTTCCTAACAAGATGAATCGAGTGCGAGGTTGATATACTACCATAGCTAAAGATTCTGGCACGGATTCAGCTTCCGACAGATAGTTCAATCTGAGGAGCTTCACCAATCTTTTCCTTTCCTTTTCCAATCTTTGCAACTTCATCTTCAGCTAAACGTTTCTAATCTGCTGCTTTAGCTTGAGCTTCCTCTATTTCTATCTGAGTAAATTCTGCTTCGAAATTGATGCTTTGACGCTTTCCCAGAACTTTGAATAGCATGTCAAACTTCTTGGCATTCTCAGTTTTCTCAGTCTCCAACTCTCTGACCACCAGATGTAGTCTCTCATTTTCAGCAGAGACAGTTGACAATTTAATCACTAAATCCATATTTTCACTTTGAAGCTGCTTGATTAACGTGTCATGCTCTTTTACCATATTTTCCATTTCTCTAAACGTGTTATTGTCGTTAACCAGAAGTTACATAATCTCCCTTATACGATCTCTATCTTCTTCCAACTTCTTTATTCGCTCCTCTGACTTTTTAATCTCTTTTTCCAACTCTCCCATTCTACCTTCATACATAATATCAGCAAAAAACGCTTCACATCCTGGAATTGATCCAATATCAAAATCAAAATCTCCAAACCCTGTTTCTTCAGTTGCTGTGTTGGGTGAGAAGATGATTGGGCTATCGGCTGGGATGTGGGGAGGTGGTGGAGGTGGAGTAGTATGTTGGACCGGAGAAGATGGTTGTACAGTAGATGGAGATGATTTTGGTGGAGGTTGAGTAGTGGGTGGAGGAGATGGTTGTTTCTGAGGAGATATGAGTGTAGGTTGTACAGTTGGTGGAATTGGAGGAATAACAGTCTCGAGAATTGGAGCAGTTGTGGCAGCAACAGTTGGCTTTATCTTCAATCGAAACCTTGGCCTTGCAGAAGGAGAACTCTTTGTCTTTGATGCAGCTTTAGGCACAACTTTCTTTGTACGCTTAGATTGTTTCCTTGCAGGCTTTACCACTGATATCTCTTCCTCAGATTCTGACACCTCATATAGAACATCATCATCTCCCTGAGCCTTATTCTCACATTCTTCCTTTCGTTTGCGCTCTTCTTCTTCGCGCTTCCTTTTCTTCTCTAATTTGTTTTCTTCCTTCCAGCCCTGGCATCCTCATAATTCGTGCTAGAGACGAGGAGCCCTCATCATCACCATCTCCCCCTCATCTCCTCCCATAACATGTCTTTCAACATCAGCAGTTGTCTCCTCAATAGTTTCTTCAACAGTTTCAACTTGAACAGTCTCTGTTGCAGGAGTTTCTTCAATGTCAGGTTCATCAACTAAACTAAAGCTAACAATAGCATGTTTTCTCTTTGCGCCCTTTGTCTTTTTTTTATTCTTCTTCTTTAGTAAACCATGTTCTGCGCTTTGATTCATAGTTTTCTAACATCTTTAGCTCATCTGCTTCATCACCTCTGGTTTCTTTTCTCCATTTCCCTGGTGGTGGTGCAACATAATTTCTATTTATAATTGCTCCAAAAACAGGTTTAGCATTAGGAAATGCTTTTGCATGCAGATTTATCTTCTTAAGTGTAGAGACATCCATGTGATCGAGCTTTAAAATGTCGTTACTCTTTTTCTTCAGATTTGTGTGAAGGTGATCCAACAGCATCTGCACGAATCTTGGATATTGCAAAAACTTCTATTTAGATGTGTTCCGTGCCATTTGCATGAATACCAGTTTGGAGAAGTGATATGGCAGATTCAAGATAAGAGCTACGATCATGCACATCTGATAATCGACAAGATCGTCGAATCCTCCCTTTCGATGATTAAGAGCATGAATAACACAATGAGCGATATATCTGAAAGGTGCACTCAGAAGACCTTTCTTGTATGGAACTGCATTCACATGACCCTTATACCCCATCCTGTAAAAGCATCCTTTAACCATGTACTCGGGGTATCCTATCGGATCACTTGCTTTGTCTTTAAACTCGATCACCTCACATATCAACTGTTCTGTAATCTTAACCTCAATATCTTTCTCGTCAACACGTACTGCAGAATAAATAGCATCCTCCTCTTCCCGATACTCGGCTGCGGCCCAGAAAAATTTGACATGAGATCTATATGCCGTGTGTGTATCCGTAAGAGCTTTCACGGTCGGGTTCTTCCCAGAAATTCAAGAACTTCTCTATATGGTGCGAGTTCAGCAACTTTATCATTAAGCAAACAACATATATTGTGCACCGCCAAAACACTGTTTTCTTTTCCTGCACATGAGAAATTTCAACATTTAGAATATTTTTCACATTTTTCAAGAAATTGTCATTCGTACGAGTCAATACTCGTACGGATCAGCCTAAACACTTAGAAAATATCAGACTTTTATCTCTTGCTCGTACGAGTGACTACTCGTACGAGTCACTTGTTAGACAAACTGAAAATCCTTACTCGTACGAGTCACATTATATAACCAACTCTGAAAATTTCTCATTCGTACGAGTGATCACTCGTACGAGTGATGAACCGTACAAAAATTTCCATTTTTCAATTCGAACTTAAAACTTGATGATTTTAACAAATTGAAGACACCTCAAGGATTTCCTAAGGCCGATTTACATGATTTAAGTTCAATTTTAACTTTTATTGGTTAGTTTAGCCTAGATAAACGTTTTAACTCCAAAAGGTCCAATTTAGGCATTATAACGGCTCAAATCTTGGATTAGTACCTTCACCATCGTAAGAGGTGTGTAGATCAACCTCCCCGAAGTGTTTATAGTACGTGAATTGGTCGAAAAGTGGTCTATCTTAATCACACAAAGGAACACTCTCAGCCGCACAAAGTCAGAAGTGACTCGTACGAGTGAGGCTGATGTATTTATAGGCCCCGGTCACCCGTACGAGTGACCCAAAGTGTCACTCGTGCGAGTGAGCTTTGTCACTTGGTTTCTTTTTGACGTTTTCATGAAATTATCAGTCTAACAACCCAATCAGTTGACCGAGTCCAAGTTAATGACCCCGGTTAACTAATTTGCCTCCCAAGTCCAAGTTAATGACATTGATTGACCTCCTTTTGACCAAAATTGATGTTTTTCGTAAATTTTAAGTTTCAAGTTAATGAACTTTGCACATTCAAGAATATTCTTTCTTTTCAGATTAGCTCCCAGCCCATAATCTTCCAACTTTCCTTCAACAATCTGTCGCTTTTGGACTTTGAAGATCAGTTCTCCATCATCGGTAGTCAAAAACTAAGTTAGAACAATAAATTTTTTTTGTTTTTTCAAAAGTTTATGCTAAAACACACTGAAAATCTTTTTTGGTTTTTTTTTTTAAAATAGAGAATTCAAACAATGTACAAACATTTTTACAGACATATTTTTGCGAGTTTGTGTTAGAGGATCATATCAGTTTTTTTGAGACGAATCACTAGTACCGTTGATCTTGTTTTAGACTTTAAGCTCTTAAACAGATTTACTTAGATTGTTAGTATACTGATCCACTTAAACCTCTACACATTTCTCAACTGTTTCAAGATACGTTAGGTAATTTTTAGCAACATGGCCTAATCTGTGTTTCCCACCTAAGAATATACTCCCGCATCGAGATTCCCTATATTTCATCTCACAGGTGAATATATCTAACTGATATCTGTAAAGGGGTGAATGCGAGACCTTGAGAGCTTAGGTTAGTACTTCTGTACAGAGAAAGGGATGAAGGCTCATCCTTAGGTGGTGTTCCTCTTGGGAATCTTTTGTAATCTTTTTGTACTGCAGAATGTCATAGTTTTTTATGACATTTTCATCATCATTTTTTATGTAGCTTTGGGGGTGAATAATGCGAAAGTATTACACAAGTTCTAGGCCACTGCCGACGCAAAATCAGAAGAACTCGTATAATACCCCAGATATCAATCAAATATGAAGACCTAGTATCTCAGAATCTGGCAGTCTCTCAAACGAAATATCGGAGTACCAAGTCCATATATCCGAGAGATATTAAGCCACAGATTTACCAGTTTATCCTTTTAGGTTTATATCTCGAAAGAAGTTTACTGAATGTGCGAAGCCTACTGGCACATCCTTAGTAAGACCTGTTTAGATACTTTTAAACAAAAATTTTTTTAGTATACTATGATAGTCCACTGATGTACTATCATTTCCTTATACACAAAACTCTTTTTTGTCTTTTTTAATGTTTTTTTATTTTTCAGAATTTTTCAATGTTTTTGTATTTTTCACAACTTTTTTTCTCCCCGTAAAATCAAAAACATATTTTCGGATTTTTGTTTTAAGAAAGCAAGTAAAATATTTACAAAAAAATATGTGACATACCGATGAAGATCACATCACGACATCGTCATCCTCAAATTCAACCTCATCCAAATCCCCTGATGTCAAATTATTTAAACCGTTTAATTTTAAAAGATTTCAAAATCTAGCTTTATCAAAAAATTTGGTATAAAAATCTGCTTTTTGGTCATCAGTGTGGATTTTCTCAATCCGAACCAACTTTTTCTCATAGCAATCACGGATAAAGTGGTGTCGAATTTTAATATGTTTAGTGCGTGAGTGTTGAACCGGATTTTTTGTGATATCGATGGCTGCCTTGTTATCTACATATATGGGTGTGTCAAGAAATTGCAGTCCGAAGTCTCTAGTCTGTTGTTGTATCCACAAAATTTGGGTACAACAACTGGATGCTGAAACGTATTAAACTTCACAAGTAGAGAGAGCGACCGCGGTCTATTTCTTACACTGCCATGTTACCAAACGTGTTTCGAAGAACTGGCATCCTGCTGTTGTGGATTTTGCATTGAGCTTGCAACATCCGAACTCAGAATCAGAGAAACCCGCGAGATTGAATTCGTCATATCGTGGATACCACAAGCCGGTGCTAGGGCATACTTTCAAGTAGCGCATGATTCTTTTGACGCTCAGCAGATGTGAATCTCTGGGATTGGACTGATAACGGGCGCAAAGGCATGTAGGATACATGATATATGGTCTTGAAGCTATGAGATACACAAGGATCCGATCATGGAGCGATATAGTGTTTCATCGACTTTGACTCCATACTCGTCTGGACAAATGCCGTGGTTGGTGGCTAATGGAATGGATGTGGGTTTAGTTCCTGTCATGTCGAATCTCTCCAACACGTCATGAACATACTTCGTTTGGTGAATGAAGATACCATCTGGAAATTGTTCAACCTGAAGACCCAAAAAGAATTTTATCTCCCCTATAGCACTCATTTCAAATTTATCCTTCATGACTTTTTCAAAGTCCTTACACAGCTGTTCATTCGTCGATCCGAAGATGATATCGTCCACATAGCTTTGTACTATGATTAGATGATCGTCTACTTCCTTGTAAAGAGGGTACTATCTAGTGTTCCTCTGGTGAAGCCGTTCCCCAGAAGATGTTTTGAAAGTGTCTCATACCAGGCTCTCGGGGCCTGGTTCAAACCGTATAGCGATTTGTTCAGTAGGTAAACCTTGTGTATTGGATCGACATACCCTGGTGATTGTCCGACGTACACCTCCTCCTTTACCTTTCCGTACAGGATTGCAGACTTCACATCCAATTGGTACACTTTAAAACCTTTCCAAGAGGCAAATGCCAGGAAAATGCGGATTGCTTCAAGACAAGCGACTGGGGCATAAACTTCGTTGTAGTCTATCCCTTCCTGCTGATGAAAGCCTTGGACTATGAGCCGAGCTTTGTTACGTACAATAATTCCTTATCATCTCTTTTGCACTTGAAGACCCACTGAGTTTTTATTTTCTTTTGATTGTGTTGAGATCAACAAGTTTCCAGACACGTAGTTTATGGAATTGCAACAGTTCTTCTTGCATTGCTTCCACCCAACTTTTAAGAGCATCCTTATAGTTACCTGGTTCTACCTGAGAAACAAAACAACTATGAGAAAATCTGGTTTGGAGTGGAGCAACTTTAGTATAAAAACAACTAAGATCCTTATTGATCTAATGTCGCGTTTTCACTCCAGCTTGTAGGAGTGACATTATTCACAACACTGGATTCAGCAACTTGATTGTTGATTAAGCCTTGAACTTCCTCTGTTCCTTCATCAGAACTGGATCCTCCCTTGTCGTAAGTAGGCTCTCTATCATAGTCGGAGTCGGAGTCGCCTGATTGCACGAGAGGTGGTGTAACAGTGTTTGTATTTGGATCAGCTACAGGATCTTGCTGGGTATTGCTCAGACCTGCTTTGGAATTATTTGATGTAACCTGAGGTTCGGTAACCAGAACTGGTCGTGAAACCGTTTCTTGATTTGAATCTTGGTACTGTTGATATAACAGGGAAATTTCTTCTTCGTTAGGTTCTTCAGGTAGATCAAATGAATCCTACAAACCCTCATAATTGAACAACCATGGGTCTCCAGGTCTTTGATTTGGCATTGTATATATCTCCGGCAATCAAAATGCTGAGATAAGATCGAAGGTCCGTTGTACGGATCGTTCAGGCACTAATCTGACAAACCTAAGGTAAACGTGCAGAATCCGTTTGTTTAGGCGACATTGGATACACTCATTTGTTTCTATTTAACACCGTTTCGTTAATAGTCAACGTTACAAATCTTGAAACACCTTGGACAGAGCTTCGTCGTCCAGTACACAAAATCTCTGATTCTATCAAATGAGAACACGACTATCCTATTTATACTTGAACAAGTTCGCTTCAAATGTGGTTAGGTCAAGTTTGGTCGAACTTGACTCACAACATACATATTCTTAACGTTTCGCTCCTAAACACAGACTCGACGTTATACGATGACGTGGGCAACAGACATATGCATCAACAGACTCCCCCTTGGATGTTGCTGCAGTCATCAAACTCCAATTAACTTTAATCACCATGCTCCCCCTTACTTTGAGCTTTCTGTTATCTTCGATAAACAAGTTTATCTAGCTCCCCCTTAAATGATGCTCCGAATTTCTAAGATTTGACGATTAAGAACAATCACACGTATCCACACACAAACAATTTCTCAACAGTCTTGTTGGTCCGACTCACATTCAACATTACCAAGTTTCCATGAAAGATTTTAAAAGAAAATCTTTTTGGATTTTGAATTTTGAATACATAAATGCAAACAAACTAAAATGTAATATCTATAGTTTATATTTTTGTGAGAAAACGTGCTAGAGGATCATATCAGTTTACTGAGACATACCAGCTACACCGTTGATCTTAGATGAAACACCCAGTTTAAACAATTTACATGGATTGTCAATATTGTTGTCCACTTAAACTCAATCTAAAAACTTTCGTAATGCTTACTGATACGTTAAGGTACATTAATTTTGCACTAAGTTCTTATGGACCCCACGATCTCAGCATATCCCCTCATCATGTAATACAGTGACTCAAGTAATGACTTTAAACTTTCATCAACTGTGATTTGTGTGAAAATAACGCAGAATGTTTAAACATTAACAATCAGGTCGATCTTTCGATACGCAGAGAAAGTCCAATGCTTAAACAAAATAAGAAATAAAACAAGTTGAAATTGTTTAGATCTTAACCACCAGTTCGATATTCACATATACACAGAGGTGATCTAAGATTTAAACGAAACACCAAGTAAAATAAAGCAGAAACATTTAGGCACTAACATCCAGTTCGATACTTTCGTATACACAGAGGATGTCCAATGCTTAAACAAAATAAAGAAATAAAACAAGTTTAAATCTAATGAAAATGAAAACACAATTACAGTGACTTTTTAGTAAGTTGTGAAAGTTCACAAACCGACTAGTTTCATATGCTTTGCAACATTCAGCGATTAATGAGTAGGTACATAGTCACGAAAGACAAAACTAACTACTATGCTTTCAATCATGTTTCCCACTAGAACTAGGCTTTTCTATTTAAGTTTGTATCGTTTTCGCAAAACTACTAGTCTAGCTGAGCCTACCGACACATCTTTAGTGAGATTGTTTAACCATTTTAAACAATACATATCTTTAGCATGCACTGATAGTCACTGATATACTATCATTTCCTCTTTTTGCACAAGTAATCTCATTTTTCGTTTTTCAATGTTTTTGACATTTTGAGATTTTTTATTGTTTTTGGTTTTTTGAAAATTTTAATCTATCTAAAATGATTTTGAAATGATGTTTTTTTAACTTTACAGAAATTTTTATTTTGAAAATTTTAAAATTTTCTCCCCCTAAAATTGAAAACATCTTTTCGAAATCGAAACTACGAATATTCCATTTTAACTTTTTAACGACATTTTACAAATGTGAACGCGAGACTACCATTTTGTTTGTGTGGTACACCAATCCTTTCAAGTTATTTCCACTACACGAACAACCACTGCTTCTGAAATGACGCTTGCTTGAAGTTTGGATATCCTGCACATTCAAACAATCTTCAATTAGTTTTGAATTGGAACCCAATCCATTCTGGATTTAGGTTTACCAAATTCATTAACATCTGAAGTAAACAAACATTCACACTCTTTTTGATATTCAAACAGTTTGATAAAACTTTATTTAAAAATTTTACTTTCTTTGATACTTTAACTGTTTGATTTATCAATTTATTCTCCACTATTCTCTCTTTTGTCCTCAGATTTGTATCTGATGAATTCGTTTTACTTGACAGTGAGTAAATTGATTCATCAGAACTTTTATCTGATTTCTTAGATGTATCTGAGGACAAAATCTTTTCCAAATACTCTCTAATTTTTTTCTTCTTTTTCCTAAATTTGTCTTTCTGCCCTTGCGATAATTTCATTTTCTGTTCTTTGGGCTTTTCTTCTGTTTTTACTGTCTTCTTCACAGCATTTCCGTTCTTCCCCTGAGATTTATCCGATCTTCTTTTCAGATTAGTCGGACAATCCCTGGCAACATGACCTTTGATTTGACATTTATAGCATCTTCTCGTATCAAATCTCTTTCTTAGGCAGTTAACAGCAATGTGTCCACTAAATCCATAGTTGTAACACACTCTGTTATCGTACCAATCTCTCCATTCAGACCATACACCCAAATCAGCACATTGATTTGACGTGTAATAATCATCATCCCAGATTTTTCTGTAGTATTGATTTGACTTTGGAGCATTGTGGTTCAACCTGCACCACTTAATTTCAAATTTTTGTTAGTTTATATTTTCAAAATTTTGTGATTTTTTATAATGATTGGATGATCGTACCGATGAACTTTTCTTTTTGTTTTGAAAATTTTAAGAATTTTTAGAATTTTGATTTCGTTTTGTTTTTGTTCTCCATTCTACTTAAAAGATTTTTGCGTTGAGCATTCACCTTTTTCAGGAGATTGTAGAACAGTTTCTTGAAATTTTTCTTTTAGTTTAAAAAATATTTCTTTTTTTTATCATTTTCATCATCGGTATTATCATCACAATCCTCAATTATGACATCGTCATAATTTGTGACATTGTCACTTATTGGAATTTCCTTTTTATTCTCATTGATCGGTTTTGGACATATATGATCTAGAATTAATGACGAGGTCGCAAAACCTTTCAACTTCTTTTCTAAATCAACAATTTTATTATTAGCAATCTCAACTTCATTTTCAAGTTGAGTTATTTTCTCAAGATGAGAATTTATTATTTTTTTATTTTCAATATTATTTTTTAAAAAAACAAAATTTTCATTTCTAAATTTCTTATTTGATTTTTCAAATCATTTTTCTAATTTTATAGAATTTTTGTTTTCTAATGTCAAACTTTCCACATCTCTCAAAAGTTTGACATTATCAGATCTGAATTTTTCACAACTTGAAAGCACAGATTCAGAACTTGAAGCTTCATATGTTGATGCACTTGATTCTTCATTCTTTGGAGTTGAATCTGTCTTGAATGTACCTGCAGAAAAAATTTAGTAAAATCAACAACATGATTCATATTTTCATCTGTATAACAACCCCTCTTAATATCATATTTCATAACAGATTTTGCTTTAAGACATATATTGATTCTTCTGCTTATTTCAAAAACCACATTCAAGCTTATTTTATCTAGCTTCTCTTCTATCTTTTCAATCAAAGCTTTCTTCTTCTTTGTAATTTCTAAATCGTGGTTTTTAAGCTCAATGAAAAACTCATTTAGAAAAACTTTGAAAATCTAGAATCCTTTTTCAATTCAATCAAATATTCATCCCACTCCGACGGTAACGCTTCTGCAAATTTTGATATCTCTTCAGCACTTGACATTCTTATATTGTATTCTTTTAATTTGTCAAGTAATGCATCATACCGTTTTATTAACTGATTAAACGATTCATCTTTTCTACACAAAAAATATTCAAATCTCTTAACCCAAGTATTTTTATTGTCATTTTTATTCCTCGAATACCAAATAACATCAAACCAATCATTTATTTTTTCAAAAACAATATCTTCCATTTCTGACAAAAGACTAGTTAACAGAAATTTTATGCAAAAACCTACTTTTTAATCGACGATATTGACGTATCGGTTTGCTAAAAACGTTTAAAATTTTTTCGAAAACTGTTTTTTACCCGATTATATCTTTAAACTCGTCTCATCGAAACGAAACTAACAATATATAATGTCCAAGACGTTTTTCGGGATTTTCATGCCTTTTTTTAGAAACCCTTAGACAACTTCGGGCGAACTTGTTCGCTTTCAGACAACTTCGGGCGAACTTGTTCGCTTTCAGACAAGTTCGAGCGAACTTGTATACTTCTGGACAAGTTCGGGCGAACTTGTTCACTTTTGGACAAGTTCGAGCGAACTTGTTCAACAAGTTCGTGCAGAATGAGTTTCCAAAACTTGATTTTTTGTAAATTTCGACATGATTTGATTGTTTTTAGCTCTGATCTTTTCAAGGGTTTTAATATTATGAACTTTACGTATTATACTTGAAAATCAGTCCATTTTGTCCGTGAAATGTCCAAGAAAAATCAAAATAGAAAGAAATGAGTAGAAGATGTGATGTTTTAAGTCCAATGTCTTCAAATTAGTCATCTCCTGCTCTGATACCAATTGAAGGTCCGTTGTACGGATCGTTCAGGCACTAATCTGACAAACCTAAGGTAAACGTGCAGAATCCGTTTGTTTAGGCGACATTGAATACAGTCATTTGTTTCTATTTAACACCGTTTCATTAATAGTCAACGTTACAAATCCTAGAAACACCTGGACAGAGCTCCGCCGTCCAGTACACAAAATCTCTGATTCTATCAAATGATAACACAACTATCCTATTTATACTTGAACAAGTTCGCTCCAAATGTGGTTAGGTCAAGTTCGGGCGAACTTGTCCTTCCCACTACAAGTTCGGGCGAACTTGACTCACAACATACATAATCTTAACGTTTCGCTCCTAAACACAGACTCGACGTTATACGATAACGTAGGCAACAGACATATACTTCAACAAAGATAACCTGGTTTAAGCTTGGCAAATATATTCTCCGCAGTGGACTAGCATATCCCACGAAGAAACTTTCTAGAGATATCGGGCCAAGTTTTCCATCTTTGTCGATAACTATGCATGGTGATCCAACGGCTCTAGAAACTCCGGATTTGGTTTTCGTTGATTGAGCAGCTCAAAACACGTTTTGTTGTGACCCTTGACTGTTGTAACACTGTTTAGCGTGTAACATGAACTGGCAACTGCTTCACTCCAAAAACTTATTGGTAACTTCGAATCAGCAAGCATTGTTCATGCAGTTTCTATGAGGGTTCGGTCACATCCTGACCCGGAGCGGATATGGTACGGGGCATGATGGATGACCGATAGCTTTTGAAATTATTTAAAGTTTAAGTAATTAATTCAACCATATTAAATGTCGCACATAAACATATAGTTTCAAATAAAATTCAATACAATATCCAAGGAAACTACGAAACAAATGTCTTGATTTATTTATTCTAAGGCACAATCCTACGTGTCTTCTCGTCGTGCAATCAACCTTGTGTACCTGTATCTGTGTAAAATAAATTTGGGTCGACAATAGTTGGTGAATAGATCTTTGATTTTAATTAAGATGAAATAGTTTATTTAATTTAGTTTATAAAAAAATAATTAACATGCAATTTTAAGTGTAGATGTGACATCTATCAACAATTCAACAATCCAACATAACCACATCAAATAGTGAAACGAAACATAAGTAATGAAACAATGATGCGATTCAAGCCCCGAAAGGCGAAAAGCGAAACTATGAAACAATGATGCAATTCAAGCCCGGAAAGGCGAAAAGCGAAACTATGAAACAATGTGACGATACTGAGTTCGACCCATGGCCATGGAGAACCGGTCAGCCAGGTGGATCCACACGAAACCAATGACACAAAACAATAAACAAGTAAACATATGATACAATTCATGAGCACATAAAGACACTTTGATTTGCATGTTGAAATAAATAAGAAACATTAAGAAATTTAGACACACGGTACATCCCAAAAAAGTTAAAGTGACAAAAATGGGGGAGGGGGGGTTGGGAAGTAAAATTTACTCACTGTTTCCATGAGCTTTGATCCGCGAAAAATACCGCACCAGAAAGAGATACTCCAAAAGATAAAGATCACCCTAGTTATAAATTACCATAGTATAATTATTAAAATCACCATATTAAAATTAGTTAATCAACTATCGAGTCAAATAATTCCATCATCAAGTTATTTACTAATACAAATAGTTTCTTTATGTTATATTATTTAATTAATCATTCAGCGGTTGCATTTATATTGAATTATGTAATCTATTTGATAAAAGTACAATATATTGTGTTAAATATAAAAATAATAATCTATACATCTATATATAAAGCATATCAGATGTACTAAAATGTAATTTCCTATACAATTTTTAAGACGGCAGCCCAAAAGTCATTGCTTATTTCCCTAATTTGTCATCACTTCTCTAAAATCTGCCCCTATTCAATGTCGTCTCAATAATTCCTTCCATCTCCTTCAATGATATCGTCTGTTCAATGTTCCAAATTGATGGGCACATTGATTATGAATGAAACGATATAATCGGTTATGGGGTTTTTTTTCAATGATTCCTTCCATCTACAAGTTGTTAGCGCCAGTCGATTTTGTGAAGTTTGAGTTTAACAGATAAAAGTTTTGTTTCTTCTGTTTTGGCCACCAAGTGGCATCGTTGATCCTTTCATCTTTTCATTTGTCCATGTAAACAAACAGCGACGTTGATGGCTAGAGAGAGAAAGCACACGAGTCCCCGGCGTTCTCCCAACCTCCCGCCCTCCATCATACTCCGACCACAATGATGGGCGGCAACGAGTTCGAGTGAAGGACTGCGCGAAGGCTAGGGTTTCACAGGGTCTACGAGTAGCGGCGGTGGTAACTAGGATTTTGAGACATAGCGGAGGCTTTGAACGGTCGGCCACTATATCATCAACGATCGAGTGTTTAAGAAACAGTAACCCACTTGCTGGCCGATGACGACGATGGTGGTGGATTCGAGATAAAGGAAGTAACAGTGAGGGTTTATGACTTAGACGAACACCGGCGACCTGAGCTAGGGTACCCGAAATTCGATGAAGGTCTGCATGTCCCCAAACTGGTGAGATCTTTAAACCACAACTCAGGTCCGACGACATGTATGTCGAATTCCGTTCAATTTAAATTGCGGTCCTTGAGTTATTTTTCCGCTTAGATTCGTTGATAATGGTTTTAATGTTTTATAGTTACCATAACCAGAATGGTAATTGGGTTTCTCAACTCATTATATGCACTATTTTGAATCCACTTGCAGTATGTTTGTTGTGCATCTTTTCTTTTCAACTCTATACTTGAACTATTTCCTATGTGGACTATGTGGTTGGTTGATTATCTTATATAATCATGAAAACAAGGAGAGGTTAATGAATTAGTGAACTCAGCAGATTCTTCATATGAGCGGGGATATAGTTGTTTGTGTTGCTCTTCGTGCTGCTTTCAACAATCCAGAAAGAGCTGTTGAATAACTATATTAGGTAAAACTTATATCTTTAACATCTTTCTGATACTTTAAATCTGCATACCAGAAATGCTCGGCATACCAGAGTCGAGACTTATTCAAAAGCATCAGGCTCATTTCTTTCGCTTAATCAATTTACCGGTTGAAGGAGGAAAGCATGTTCTTACCTGTCATTCGTGCCAATTTCCTTATTACCAGGTCACTTTGGGTTGTTTTTTTATGTCTAATGGCTCAAATATGTTAGTTACAACCTGACATGACCCAGTTCGACCAGCACATAAATCAAGTTTTTTTTTTTACCGACCTGCGATTTTCCACCTCTATACATATATTGGTCTTCAAATACTAGGAATCCATTCGCCACATGTGGTAACATTTACACCAGAGGAGCGTGAAGCTATTGAACGCGTAAGTGATTTGTTTACACCTACCCATCTTTGATGGTAGAATGTATGTACTTATCACATTTCCTGTTCTCTTTTTAATTATCTTCGGCTGTAAGCAATGGGATTTGATTTTGTTGTAACAACTTATTAGTGCTACCAACCCGTACATTCGTCATCAAGAATATGCAAACTTGGAAAGTTTGAGAAATAAGAAGACATCATGTAGCGTTATAGCCACTAATAGTAATCATTAGTGCTGCCAACCAGTACATTTGTCATGAAGAATATTACTGATTAATGTTTTCATTGGACCTTTTAAAGTATCTTCAAGTTGGTTCAGGTTCCATCAATATTGATTTCATTTTGTTGGGTGGAAGTATGGATCCTTTTTCTCTACATGTAAGTAGGCTTTTGCAGCCGTGCTTTTCATTAGGTGAGTATAAATTTTGACTGTTTGGTTTTATAAAGCGCACCTGAGGCGATCATTAGAATGCCCCCATTTGTAAAGCATATAAGACGCTGCTAAAACACCGCCGCAACTGCGGGGTAGGCCCTTGTCAACGCAGAATGATTTAAGTTTTAGACTATCTCTTAGCTTATTGTTCCAATCAATTATGTATTTTCTTTGAAATCAAACATTTATGGTGTTATCTGTTACAACTAGGCTCATGTTGGTGATAAGGACTTTGTTTGATGGCTTGAGATCCCATAGTGAAACTAAACGGGTAATCTTGATGTGTATCTTTTTTCCGTCACGTATCGTTCGCTCCGCCGCAACGCACGGATTTTCCACTAGTAAACAAATAGTGACTGACAATCTAAACCCACTTGGTTCGAAAACATTCTCATTCACTGATTGCATTTATATTTAATTATGTAATCTATTAGATAAGAGTACTATATTAATTGTGTTTAAGTAACATATATATGAAATGATAATAATAATAATAATAAAAAACAAACAGTGACTAACAATCTAAACCCACTTGGATCTGAGTTCGAGAACATGTTCAATCCATGACAAAGTATCTAGCTTGATCATGTTTGCTCACTCTTACTTTTCACGTTTAGATTTAAGGGTCCCGTTGTTAGAACGATAAAAAAGAAAATCTAGTTTATAAAAACAATTGATTCTAAAACTCGTATCACATATGCATATAAGGAGAAAAGTAAAGGATCGTTACCGCATTGTGAAGTTGGAACAGATCGAAGGTGGGAGTTACATGGACGAAATCAGAAACGAAGTTCGTCATGGTGGCCGAGAGATAACACAACATCAACTAATTCGACGTGGCTTCTTATTTGACTACGGTGCTTTACGACATCGCATCATTATTGACAGTGGTTTGGAACAATGAACAAGGGTTTGAGAGATATACTTTTGGAGAGGGTTAGAGAGACATGAAAAAGGAAAAAAAAAAAGAAAACAATATGTGTTCATCCGTTTCACGGTTACGATTCTTTATAATTAGGTCCCTGAATTTACGTTGATTACTTGGGATGATATTGAAAAAAAACTAAAGATTTGTTTTAGGATGGAAAGTGGTCAGCTCATATTACGTTTCATTAGGATGAGATACCTTTTCCTAAATTTCAAAACCATGTTGTCAAAACTATATAATTATTCAAACATATTAAAACATGTTTACTTATTTTCTGTTATTATTATTATTGTTATATAATTATTATATTCATACAATTAATTCAGTTGTTTAACTCGTTTTTTCTTGTATAACTCAATACACATAATGTTTTACAATATACGAATATACCGTAGGTACGAGCGTATTTTTCTCTATCATATGATCTAAGTTACATAAAAATTAGAGTAGGGTCAAATATAGTATATTTTATTTATAACGATTAGAACTGGTTTACAAATGGTTCGGATCCGATTTTCAAAACGGTTCGGGTTCTAGGATCCGTTATGACGGATGTTACAGTCTCCCCTACTTTTGGGGATTTCGTCCTGAAATTAGGAGGAAACTTTTTGCGTAGGGTTTTCATAGGCGTAAGGATATCGGTTAGAGTTAGTAGTGACACTAGGAAGTCGGAAATTAGGATCACATTGTTTCATAGGAATGTTAGGTAACAAGCGTTAAACACGAGTTTAAAGATGCTGAGGGTGTGCTCAAGTTAAGGTATATCAAAAGTAAGGTTTAAATCCGGTTGAGGCGGTAGCATTCCTGGTAAGGGCTGAATACCCAAATAGAATCGCTTTTGATGCCAGGGGTTCAGAAGTGAAAGATGTTAATGGTAATGTATGAGGTAGCCGATCATAGGCGATATGAACATTATATCATAAAACCGAAGAATGCTGTATCAAAGATTGATTGCTGCATAAGAGAAAATCATGTCACGAAGACAACTTGTAACACGAGAGAGTTTGCAAACTAAGTCGTAAGGTATGCTTATGATGCCTAAATTGAAATTCACATCACAACTGTGGATTTTGAAAGAAAAAAAATCTCATAAAACGCCACAATGATAGAATTAAACGCGCTATGTCATAGAATTTGAATCACAAAACACATAACCAAACCAAACTAACACAAAGTCCCTCATGATTAGTTTAATGTTGCTTTTAATAGTTTGACAAATGCACTTATATATAGGAAGTACCAGAGGCGCATCCACCATGTCCTTACCAAATTTCATCGGCTTCGTTAACGGATCATGATTGATTCTATGTGACAACATGACTTAAACTTAGTAAGTAAATAAACATAAGCAAGTCCACAAACAACCAATGCATGGCAATGTAATGATTGCGTCCTTAACTTTTATAAGTTGAGTCTTGACAACGTCCTTGTCCCTTGCGATTCAGGTCGTGTTACAACAATAGAACGAAATGAAATCACAATCTTACTCTTGTCCCTTGCAAGTCAAGTAGTGGAATAGCGATAATGTGAATTGAAATAACCACAACACTCCCGTCCCTTACAGGTCAAGTGATGGGATAGTAGTCCCGTGAAGTGCTAATAATAGGAAATAATGATAGCGGCCTTGTCCCCTGCAGGTCAAGCCATGAATTTGGAATAACTCGAAATAGCAATAAAATGAAATACCGATAACGGCTATGTCCCTTGCGGGTCAAGCCGTGAAATAGTGATAACGTGAAATGGCAATAATAAGAAATAACAATAATATGAACTGATAATAGTACGATAGTCAAAGAAATGATATAGGCGTATTACAAAATATCTATAGTATGAAATGACAAAAAATAGTACGAAATGATCATAGTATAAAATGCTAATCGCGGAAAATGTCAAAGCATGAAATGAAAACAATGATAATTCAAAATGATTTCGTCGAAAGCGTGACAATAGCACCAACTATCAACGATATAAAATTGGATTTAGTAATAGTATGGAATGACGTTAGCATGACACGTCAATAATATGAAGTGGAACTAGTAGAAAAAGTTAGTAATATGGAAAGATTAAACATGAGGTCAATAATATGGCAGCAGGGAGGTGATTATTACAGATTAAACAACCGTAGAGTGTCATAAGGTAGAAACGAACCGAATGTTCTCAAAATGCCAGTCAGGAGGTTCGTCTCGAGTGATGGAATGGTAGTGGGGTAAACTCTCAGTTTTACGAGGAAACTTTTATTTGTATTAAACAGAGTTGTGTTATTCATAACTTTGCTAAACAGACTCACATTTATTGATTTTTGTATATTTGATTATATTTAACATCTCACTAAGTGTGAGGGAATAATATTTAATTTGGAACTCATAAAACCTCTTAATTTTATTTAGGAAAATATTTCATAAGTTTTAGGAAAAAGTTTAGGGTTTGAAGTAGACAATTCATTAAAGAAATATTTATTTATTTATTTATTTATTTATTATTTATTGTTAATATTATTATTACAGATTATATATATATATATATATATATATATATATATATATATATATATATATATATATTAAGGCCAAGCTTGAGGTCAGAAAACGATTTTAACGTCTCTGTGTGCCCTTTGACTCGAATTTGACGATCCCTAGGCACATGATACAAAATTCGTTAGAGTTGTGACGCTCAAAATGTTCAGGACCACCGCTTGTAATGGGTACGGTTACATCGGTGTGTTCCTTTTAGTTTAAATTGAAATCGGTGACTCGTTAGGATTTAAAGTACACTACAAAAATCAAATTGTTAAACTTGTATTAAAAAAAAATATATCAACCTTTAGTTAATTTAGCTACCTCGTTCTGATTCAATTCAAATTATTTGATTTAATACGTATATCAAAAGAGGTAAGGCACAAGAGCTACGTCGCGCTGTTGACCGCATTGTTGTTGATCTAAACTAAATTAGCGTTGAAAGCTCGCCTGTGTGTCGTCTTGTTATCTCGATTCACTCCGTTGGTTCAAACTCAGGCGTTGACCCCATTAACTAGCCTAATATACGCATTCCTGAAATGGGTTAGGTCCTAACAATTGAAATAGGCTCGAACGTAAGGAACAAGTTAGGGGTTATGTTGCACGAGCGGTTGATCGATAGGTGAATTATCTTGTCGGACATACGGTTAGCTCATAAGTTGTGCAATTGGCTAGATGAGTGACGGAGTCACGCATAGTGCATTTGATGAAGCACTAGGTTGACCAGCTTAAGCGTTTAGACGTTGGTGAGTGTTGATAAAGTGGCCATAACGCTCACTGTAAGTGAGGCAGCGACATCGGGAGTTGACTAGATGGTATCGGTAAGTGATCCACCGTGGAAAAAGTCTAATGATAAGACTCTTTGTTAATGAGGGGCAACTTGAATTTTGCGGAATTGCCGATATGGGACAGTTTTAGTTGTTCTCCCTTCTATTGGGGTTGTTGTTGTGAGGGGACGGTTCAGTTTCAACCTCTTTGAACTGGTTTGTGAAGGTTGTGGAGTTGAGCATCTGCCGAACATGATTGGCAATATCATGGATAGCCGCGGTAAGAGTTTCTTGAGCAACGAAAACAATTAGAATACGTTTATGAAGAACAACGCAAGTAAGGTGCGCAACTCATAGTGCGAATGGCTCGCAGATTAAACGATATATAAGTAAAATATACGAATCGTGAAATCATGGATTTATGGTAACTCATAATTCAAGGATACAATTCGCATGCGAAACATCATAGGACATTATAGAGTAGCAAATTTTCATTTCGTTGACAAAATACGAACTGACATAGCCAATACATTGTCGAAAAAGAATGTTGATTTGATGATGGTTTTGACAGTGGTTGCCCAAGGAATTAACGCACACAGTTTGTGAGTTTTTGTGAATGGGAACTTATGGACACATAGTGTAAAACGATATTATAGTTGCGAACTTATGACACATAGAAATTCGAAACTTGTGATACAGGAAAATGCGAAACGTGACATCTCATAACCCAAAAATTACAACTAACAAAAATCCCACATAAAACCACATGAACCACGGAATCAAAATAAAACTTAGGATAAAACAACATAATGAAATATTAAAATTTACAGGGTTGGTATATCATAGTGTTTAGTATGCCTTCCATGCATCACTTTCGTAAGCACGTGGGCCCCCGCGATTACCGAACTTTTGCATGGTTCGCACATGTCTACCCATTGCCATATACTTAACTTAAAAAGAAATCATGAATGATAAATGATCCAAATTTGGGCTGATACGAAACAATGTTTAGAGGGTATCCATGACTTACCATGGACACGTTTGACCTACCAAAGTCGTGTTGGTTTACGTAACGTTTCGTATGACATGCTTTGGCCTAATAGGTATTGGTACTCTCATCGTTAGTCCCCAGGTAGGCAACGGTCCTTAATGGATTTATACGAGTGCCAAGCCTAGATAGGACGTCCCGACTACTGGTACCTAACCCTTCCAGTTAGTACATGTCCGTCACGTGAACCCACTTTTATGAGATATGAAACTCAAATGAAACTTGAAACTTGAATTTAAATAAATGAAAGAGTAAACTGCCATTTTGGTCCCTGAGGTTTGGGCAATTTTGCCACTTTAGTCCAAATTTCAAAACTTTTGCATCTGGGTCCCTGTGGTTTTAGTTTTATTGCCATTTTGGTCCAAAAGTGATATTCGTTTTCTAAAATCCTACTATTTTGTCCTATTTCTAAGGGGCAAAATGGTCATTTTAAGCATTAATATATATTATATATAAATAAACCTCAAACTCTGTTTAAAATGACCATTTTGCCCCTGAGAAAAATGACAAAATAGCAGGATTTTAGAAGACAAATATCACTTTTGGACTAAAATGGCAATAAAACTGAAACCACAGGGACCCAGATGCAAAAGATATGAGATTTGGACTAAAGTGGCAAAACTGTCCAAACCTTAGGGACCAAAATGGCAATTTACTCTAAATGAAATCAAAACGATATTGAAATGAAATATGAAATATGAAATCAAAATGACTTTGGATATATAGATATATGGCTAGTAAATTAAAAGATATAATATTTATATATTATATAAGGGAAAATGTCACAGAATAGTAACCAAGTTTCAAAAGTGTTCTAATTAGGTCACTCGTATCGTTTTTGTCCCATTTAGATAACTTAACATTCAAATCGAGTCATGTCCTTTTTTCCGTATGTCAGGAGAAAAATGGAGCATAAGATGCTAGGGTCGGGTTATATTAATATATGAAATTTTATTTATTAAAAATAAAAACACTTTAATTACATTAAAAATTAAAAAAAAAAGTTAAAATCCACATCATCACTGAATTTAGCATCAAATGAAAGGGAAAAAAGAAACAAAAATTCACATCATCACGGTTACCTATGAAATGGATGAAAAAACCCTTAATTTTAATAAAAAATAAATGTTGAGTGACCTAATTGGAACACTTTTGAAACTTGAGTGACCTAATTGGAACACTTTTGAAACTTGATTACTATTCTACAAAGTTACCCCATTATATAATGCGTATGAACACAACAAGAATAAAAGATGAATATACTCTAGATAATTAATATAACACAATGTATCATGTAATGCACATTTAACACGTAATAATTAGATAAGTGATCTTGTGCATGTGTACCTTAAATATTCATAAGCTATAAACAATAAAACAAGTAAGCACACAAGTACCTAAAAGAAAAAAACTATTGCCTAAGTATAGGGGTCTAATAACCTATCTTAATTCCCTATGGTCGCTGCTCTGATACCAATCTGTTACACCCCGACCCTCAGCGGATATGGTACGGGGCATGATGGATTGCCCATAGCTTTTGGCATTATTTAAAGTTTAAGTAATTAATTCAACCATATTAAATGTCGCACACAAACATATAGTTTCAAATAAAATTCAATACAATATCCAAGGAAAATACGAAACAAATGTCTTGATTTATTTATTCTAAGGCACGATCCTACGTGTCTTCTCGTCGTGCAATCAACCTTGTGTACCCGGGATCATGTGTAAAATAAATTTGGGTCAACAATAGTTGGTGAATAGATCTTTGATTTTAATTAAGATGAAATAGTTTATTTAATTTAGTTTATAAAAAATAATTAACATGCAATTTTAAATGTATATGTGACATCTATCAACAATTCAACAATCCAACACAACCACATCAAATAGTGAAACGAAACATAAGTAATGAAACAAGGAAAATTGGCCTGTAATAATCTCACCTAGATCTGGCCATTAATAATCTCACCTCAGAATAGTCCCCCACTAGTCCCACCTTTCACCTATTTTTCCTACAATGGTCTCCCGTTAAAAAACCTTAACGGAGTTAAGCTTTTTTTTTCCAAATTACAAACAGATTTTTAGGGCTTTTGATTAGAACGACGATACGAGTCCGTTGATGTAAAACTTGCCTCGAAACGGTGCTCCAAACGATGAAAACGACACTTCAATTCGGGTGTTTAAATTTCCAATTAACCAAAATCAAGTCACTTGGAGCACCATTTCGAGGAAAGTTGTACATCAATGGACTCGTATCATCGTTCTGATCAAAAGCCCTAAAAAATCTGTTTGTAATTTGGAAAAAAAGCTTAACTTCATTAAGATTTTTTAACGGGGGACCATTGTAGGAAAAATAGGTGAAAGGTGGGACTGGTGGGAGGAATATTCTAAGGTAGGATTATTAAAGGCCAATAAGGTCTAGGTGAGATTATTACAGGCCAATTCCCCATGAAACAATGATGTGATTCAAGCCCCGAAGGCGAAAAGCAAAACTATGAAGCAATGATGCAATTCAAGCCCGGAAAGGCGAAAAGCGAAACTATGAAACAATGTGGCGATACCGAGTTCGACCCATGGCCATGGGGAACCGGTCAGCCAGGTGGATCCACACGAAACCAATGACACAAAACAATAAACAAGTAAACATATGAGACAATTCATGAGCACATAAAGACACTTTGATTTGCAAGTTGAAATAAATAAGAAACATTAAGAAATTTAGACACACGATACACCCCAAAAAGTTAAATTGACAAAAGGGGGGGGGGGGGAGTAAAATCCACTCACTGTTGTATTAGCTTTGATCCGCGAAAAATACCGCACCGGAAAAAGATACTCCAAAAGATAAAGATCACCCTAGTTATAATTACCATAGTATAATTATTAAAATCACCATATTAAAATTAGTTAATCAACTATCGAGTCAAATAATTCCATCACAAGTTATTTACTAATACAAATAGTTTCTTTATGTTATATTATTTAATTAATCATTCAGCGGTTGCATTTATATTGAATTATGTAATCTATTTGATAAAAGTACAATATATTGTGTTTAAGTAATGTATGTATATATATAAAAATAATAATAAACAAACAGTGACTAACAATCTAAACCCACTTGGTTCGAAAACATTCTCATAAACTGATTGCATTTATATTGCATTTATATTTAATTATGTAATCTATTAGATAAGAGTACTATATTAATTGTGTTTAAGTAACATATATATGAAATGATAATAATAATAATAAAAAACAAACAGTGACTAACAATCTAAACCCACTTGGATCTGAGTTCGAGAACATGTTCAATCCATGACAAAGTATCTAGCTTGATCATGTTTGCTCACTCTTACTTTTCACGTTTAGATTTAAGGGTCCCGTTGTTAGGAACGATAAAAAAGAAAATCTAGTTTATAAAAACAATTGATTCTAAAACTCGTATCACATATGCATATAAGGAGAAAAGTAAAGGATCGTTACCGCATTGTGAAGTTGGAACAGATCGAAGGTGGGAGTTACATGGACGAAATCAGAAACGAAGTTCGTCATGGTGGCCGAGAGATAACACAACATCAACTAATTCGACGTGGCTTCTTATTTGACTACGGTGCTTTACGACATCGCATCATTATTGACAGTGGTTTGGAACAATGAACAAGGGTTTGAGAGATATACTTTTGGAGAGGGTTAGAGAGACATGATTATGTGTTCATCCGTTTCATGGTTATGATTCTTTATAACTAAGTCCCTAAATTTACGTTGATTAGTTGGGATGATATTGAAAAAAAACTAAAGATTTGTTTTAGGATGGAAAGTGGTCAGCTCATATTACGTTTCATTAGGATGAGATACCTTTTCCTAAATTTCAAAACCATGTTGTCAAAACTATATAATTATTCAAACATATTAAAACATGTTTACTTATTTTCTGTTATTATTATTATTGTTATATAATTATTATATTCATACAATTAATTCAGTTGTTTAACTCGTTTTTTCTTGTATAACTCAATACACATAATGTTTTACAATATACGAATATACCGTAGGTACGAACGTATTTTTCTCTATCATATGATCTAAGTTACATAAAAATTAGAGTAGGGTCAAATATAGTATATTTTATTTATAACGATTAGAACTGGTTTACAAATGGTTCGGATCCGATATTCAAAACGGTTCCGGTTCTAGGATCCGTTTTGACGGATGTTACAGGTGCGATTCTTCCGTTCAGCTACTCCATTTTGTTGTTGAGTATAGGGGGCACTGAACTCGTGTAGAACGCCTTTTGTAGTGCAGAACTCGAGCATTTTGTTATTCTTGAACTCTGTACCGTTATCACTTCGTATTCTTTTGATTTTCAAGTGGTACAAGTTCTCCAGCTTTCTGAATAAGATCATAAGATTCTCAAATGTTTCATCCTTGCTTTCCTGAAATACTACCCAAGAGAATCTAGAATAATCATCTGTGACAACTAGGCAGTATAGATCCCCAGAAATGCTTTTCATATTCACTGGTCCAAACAGATCCATATGTAGCCTTTCAAATGGTAGCTTGATAGAATTCAATAGTTTCTCGGGTGCGACTTCTTGTGTTGCTTCCCCTTCTTGCAACTCAAACAATCGTCATTCAAATGAAAATTTTTCAGATTAACACCCTCTACCAAGTTGTTGTGCACAAGATAATTCATCTTTCTTAGGTGTATGTGACCCATTTTCCTGTGCCATAAGATCGACTATTTCTCAGTTGCCTTTGTAACAAAACATTGTTGAGAATTCGATGTAGTGGATGCAATGCTCATGTCTAAGATATAGAGATCATTTTCTCGTGGAACGCGCATGAGGATCCACTCCTCGGGAATTTTAAATCCCGGCTTAAGAATCATGCACTCCTTATCAGTAAAATGTGTACTGAACTTCTAAACATCAAGCCTCTGTCCAGTCTTTGATTCTGTTTTATCTTTTGGTTTGACTGAAGCAGTGATTGTTTTTGTGATCACAGGAGATGTTTTTGCTTTGGCGACCCAAGTTTGTGCCTTTGAATACACCTTTTTGATGTACAATTTTGATTCCTTCTGTTCATTTTTCTTTGATGATTCACCAACTTCATAGTTTGAAAAGTTTGCAGTTGTTAGTTTCATATTAAAGTTGGAACCATTGTTTCTTTTCAAAATCATTGTAGGCACAAACTCCGGACCCTTTTTCTTCACATCTTCCGTGAATCTCTTTTGTCCATGAACATGCTTTGGATAGCTTTGAGAACATTGTCGTGCGATATTTCCAACTTTGTTACAATTGTAGCACATCCTACTTTCATTTCCAACAGATTGTTCCAAAGCTTGTTCGCGAAGTTCCTTTTCCCTTTTAAATTCATTGTTGGTTTGTTTATTGATGATTTCTTTCTCATTAACAGTGTCAGTTCCAAAAACAAACTTAACTTTCTTCTGAAATTCTGATTTTTGAAATTTTTTGTTATTCCTTTTTGTTTCAAAACCTAAACCTTTTCTCCTGTTTTCAGGATAATCCCTTCCCCTTTGATGATAATTGTTAAAAGCTCGTTTTGGTTTTGAGTAGTAAGTAGCATCCTTTTTGTCAATGTCAGAGATGCTAACTTCTAGTAGCTTAAACAATTTATCAACTCGATCAACGTTCACATTCTGGAATGGAAATTATTCATCGGAATATAGTTTATCTGATCCATTCATTTTGTAAACAATTACGTTTGGATCGTCACTTAAACTATTTTCTGAAGATGAATCGTGGTTCATTTGTGAACTATGATCATTTCCAGATTGTGCACTTGATTCAGAACTTTCAAGACTCGATTTAGCACTTTCAAAATATGTGCTTTCAGACTCATTTTCCAAAACATACTCAACCACTTTGTTTACGATTTCATAATCACATTCCTTTTCCGAATGTTATAAGTTACGTTGATGTTTTCAGGCAACTCATTTTTCTTTTCAGTACACAATTTTAAGTTGAGTGCCTTTTCCACCCCATCTGGTTTCTTCTTTGCATAGCTGTTCCACATAGGTGGAGGAACACGTTTGTAACTGAAAACTTTTCCTTTGATTTTATCATTTTCTTTGTTATCAATTTTTGACAAAATGTGATCAATGACATAAGAACTAGTTGAATAACTGATTAACAATTTGTTAACCCGTTCTGTTTCAATCTTTATTTTCTCCAGTTCACTTTTTAGCTCGGCAGTTGTATTCAGATGAGTATTTATGGCCATTTGGTTGTCCATCACAGTTTCCTTGAGCATTAAAAGTGTTTTGTCATCTTCTCTGATCACTTCCTCATACTGTCAAATGGTCTTTCTCAATTTATCATATGCTTCTTTTGTTGTATTGTAATCATATGAAAAATTATCAGAGTAAGTTTTAAGTTCTTTAAAAGATTTATCTTTGTCAGCACATTCCTTGCATGCTTCTTTACACTTTAAGCAAGGAGTTACCACTTCGACAGTTTGAGCTTGGATAGCTTCTTTAACTGACTCTTTTACCGTTTCAACCTTATCTACCTGCTCTTCCACACTAACTACCTCTTTTAAGTTAGCAATTAGAGCTTTATTGGCAATGTCAGTCAGATTCTCCACTTTCATAGGCTTGGTTACGTCAATTACTTCCACACATTCTGGTTTTGCCTCATCTTTGCTCTCTCCTTTGTGGCTTGAATCAAAGTAACCTGCAAGTGTCTGAAGAACACTATTAGGCTAAGTATGTTTAATAGTACCTTTAAAGAGTTCTTCTTCTTCTGAAGATGATCTATAATAATCTGCAAGAACTTCTTCCATATCTGCCTCTGTGTTTCCTTCTTCTGTTGATTCAGGTTCCTCAATGATTTCTGCTACTAGTGCAAGACTTTCGTTGTTGGTGATGAAGTTGTTCCAGTTGAAGCCTTCATCTTCTTGTGTGACAACAAGTGCTTTATCTTTTGAATTTGACGATCCATCTTCAATCTACACCATTCTTTTCTGAGGCTGAGGTCGATGGTAAATGGCTTTCTTGTAGTAATCATCGGCAAATGGATTGTGTTTACCCTTGACTTCATTCTCTTTTGAAGTGTCCTTTTCTCGACATTTGAAACACATGACTTTGGATTTATCGAAACCTAGTTTTCCATCAAGACCTCTCAAATCGTATCTCCCTATGATTTCCATAAAGCGTTGAGCTCTACGAACAACCGATGCCATACACCACATGATGTCTATCAACTCCATTTCTTCCGAATCAATCTGATCATAGTCTTTTTTGGTCATTTCCGGATTCCCAATTCTCCCACCTACTAAGCTTTCATAAGATTCCAGCACTGTTGCAAGCAACACCATGTGTTGTTTTGCAGTTTTCTCATTGAAGTCTTGTGCATTCTCGAGATTCCCTGCAATATTACACTATAAGATTCGCTGGTTGGGATTGGATTGTTTCTGATGGCTGTTTTGAAATTTATTGGAGTTTTGAGACGATTGTTGCCCTTGTAAAACATTTGGATTGAAGGAAGCAAAAGACTGTAATCCACTTGACTGATTAGAAGATAGGCTTGTTTTAGTGCTGGCACTGAAAGGTGTTTGAATTTTTGGGCTCTGAGCATTTGCAATTGTGTTCCCTTTGTAGTATAGATTCATATCCTGTTGCATATGTGCTTTTTTGCTCTTAGCCAATTTTTGCATTTCTAATTCATGCTTTCTAGTTTCTCAATGAATCTTGGCAGATTAAAGGTATCGTATTCTGCACCATTTTTTAGGATGGTCAGATACGTAGACCATTCACCTTCAACTTATCAACTAACTCTTCATTTGTCTTTACGATTCCCATCAGCTTCATCTGAACTACCAAGTGGCAGTATCTTTCTATTAGCTGCTTCATAGTTTCTCCCTTGATGAGATCGAATACTTCAAATTCTTTGTTCAGCAACGCTTTCTTTCCCTTTCCGAGTTGGGTAATTCCTTGTGATCTTAAGCATAAGGCAAGCCATAACGATTGAGCATCATCATCATATTGCAAGAGAACCCGAATGTCTTCCTTTAACGCTTGTTGAAGAAGATTCATCATTTTCTTTTCATTAATGTACTTTTCTCTTTCAGTGTCAGTCAACTGGGCTAATGTCTTTTCAAGACCAAGTTCACCGACAGGTGCTTGATATTTAGTTTCAATTGCAAACCAGCATTGAAAATTGTTCGCTTGAACCCAATTTTTAAACCTTTCACTCTAACTTTCGTAATCTTCCAAATTCATAAGTTTCGGAGGCTTCGTCGTTGTTCCCATTTCGTTCTCCAGGTTCATATTCTGAGCTGCGAAAGTAGTAACTGCTTGTGTGGCAAATGCGTTTAAAAATTCTTCGTTTTCCATTTTATCGAAAATTTACAAAGCTGATTGAATTACTTAGCACGATTTTCAAGAAAAACCCGATTTACCTGACTCGTGCGGATGAGTATTCGTACGAGTGACCCTAAAATTCGGTTAACAAAAACCTTTTAAACTCTGTGTGAATGATCACTCGTACGAGTGATCGTTCGTATGGATAACAAAAGTTGACTCGTTCTGAAAATCTGGATTTGGTGTAGGTGAAAATTCGTACGGATGACTGGTCTTACGAATGGCAAGTCGTATGAGTGGTCTCTCTATAAGCAGCTTAAGTCACAAACTTGACGTTTTCACAATTTTCAACATGATTTCGGTTGATTTTAGGTCCGTAAGTTTCAAGTTTTCGTTATCACTGATTTTAACAAGTCATACTAAAATCCCAGTCTAATTTGTCCACGAATTCGTCTAGATCTGAGTGATATATCAAGAAATAGAGTTCTTCAATTGTTGAATCTGGATCTTTGATGAATGAAACTTGTTGTTTGTCCTCAAATCAGGCCTCAAGGCTCTAATACCACTTGTGAGGTGAGGATCGGCGCTACCTCGACGAGCTCCCAGACAGATTTGACTCAGATAGCAGAGGCAGAATTCATTGCTAAAGAGTTTGACAAACAACAAAGTGATATACTGCTTAAACGACTCTTCCTTGTATTGATAAACATGAAACGATTACAGACGAGTAAACAATTGGACAATGCTTCGCCACAGTCACCACAAACCAGCTTACTATCTTAGAACCCAAGTCACCTATTTATAGGCTGACATGACTCGCACAAAAGGGACTTGGTGACTCGTATGAGTGGTCATCCGTATGAGTGACCAAACATGTCACTCGTACGGGTGAGACAGTCACTCATACGAGTGAAGTACAAAACGTAATCTAACTTACATATTTGACTTTACAAATCCCTATTACATGTTCGACTCATCCTAGACGTGGGTAATAGACATTATGCACCAACAATAAGGATGCAAAGATGGAGGCGTTTATGGCCCAATTCAAAGACTACACGGAGGTCACGTCCCAAAAGGCAAAGGCGAAGGAACGCGTGGCGGAAGAAAAGGTTCGGGTGAACAATGAAAAAAACCAACTAAAGAATGGGACATATTGACGGCCGACGTTGAATATTATCCCGAAGAAAAACGAGCTACTTTAAAAAAATTTCAAGAAAGAATCATGAAAAAGTATGAAAGTTCTTAGGATTTTTTTTAAACTTATGTAAGGTTTGGTTTTTTTTAATATTAATGAATTAAGTTTTATATCTTATTATTTAATAAATGTTAAAAAAGTAAAAGAAAATAAAAAAATAAATAAATAAAGTTGGTGGGGGTAAGCTCATCCTCCATTTCCGGTGTTTCTACTTTGGAGGGGCATCCTCCAAGGATATGACATGGCGCCTACGTGGCGGATCATCCTCCAAGGATGGGCATTACCATACCGCATAGCCTTATGAAACGAGTTTTAGGAATCAAGCACAAGTTACATGGCGTTAATTAAACTAGTCCACAATCAAACATGCATTTGGTGTCATCTAATAGTGTTGAGTCGCAAACGTTAACCTATTTTCTGCTAATAAGTTATATGATGTAAAATACATGCCGCAACCAGCGGCGGATCTATAAAATCTTCGTAGCGGTAACGTTTTACAAAACGGTAACGAATTCAAAAAAATGTCAAAAAACGTTAAATTTTTCCAGAACTTACACTACTACGGGAGCGCCAAGCGGTAGGGTAGATCCACCCCTGGCCGCAACGATTGACCAAATATTTTTAACTAACCTATGCATGCACTACCTGTATATTTCATTGGCTCTATCAAGAGTTAATGATTGTGAAGTGTGTCAAAAGACTAGTAGAAAGTATACTAAGTTTAACCCGCACCATGTATTTAAAAGCATTTGCATAAAACAAATTCAGGATTTGCTAAGGCGTGCACCTATCTAAGGACATGGTCAAGAACAAGACTTGGTGGAGACGTAGGATTCAAGTTAACGACTATTAGGAGGATGAGCTTATTGTCTTAGGAGCTTTACCTTCGATTTATCTGAGGTGTCATGTGCCATTATTATAGATTTTTCACGGGTATGGTTGTTTTACTAAGAATTTCCTATTTATATATTTTTATATAAATAGGGGTAGAGGTACGACCACTAAACGTCAATTCACTCGCATGCTAGCTACGATGGCTCAATCTTCTGTCACACTTGAGCCAAAAATACGTGTGGTGGACGGCATTTGGTCTCATTTTTTTTGTAGCTATAGCCTTTTTTTGTCGTAGTGAAGTTTATGCCTAAATTTAGACATGTATAAACGATGCTACTGGCATTAGAATGAAATATCCTCCGCTGGGAATAAATATCTGTGTTAGGAAGATATAGTTCAAATTTCAAGCCGATCTGACGATTGGATCTTCAAGTGCAGTCTGATATCTGAGAGGACGTTGCATAAGGTCGAAACCACTACTGTTGTGGAAACAACCATGAACCCTGGACCTCCGAAACTTATTTTTTTGAACCCCACCTTTAAATACGAAGTTATATATGTTATACAACTACTGTTCAAAACTATGATCAATCTAACGACTATACGTCCGTAAATGCCAATTCTTCATGGCTATGTTTTTTTCAATAACGGAAATGCAAGATACGAACAAAATGAATCTAAGCTTTTTGACAACTAAATCGAGAATAAATTGAGATTTTGAGTAGAAGAAGCTCACCATGATGTTCAGGGCGTTGAGAAATGGTCCCCGATTGGAAAGCTCCTTATCCAACGACCTTATCATTGTTGGCAGCGTGTTGACGGGGCTACGGACCATCGGACCGCCAAGGCTACCATGTCAGAAATCCAGCCACCTCCCCCCCTCTCTCTCTCTCTCTAAAACTTTCTACCCCTCCCATTTCTTTAAACGAACCCGATAAAAACAAAGGCATTATAATATATTAAAATAACTTATTTTAATAAATTATTTGTTATCTCCTTCCTTTCACCTCGTTAAATTATGATTTTGTTAGGAACAAAACTCCTGCCGGAGACTTAAAATTAATTATTTTTCTTTAAAAGTAAAATGTTATTTTCTTCCCTAAGTTTTGGTCACTTTTATCGCTTATGTCCGTGGAATATCATTTTCATCCAAAAAGTTTGAATTCTTGTTATTTCCTTCATAAGGCAATTTTTTTAGCGACGAAAGTCCCAATAAATTGTCAAATATAAGAATAAAAATAGCAAAAATAAAAAAAAATCTAAACGTTGACAGTAATGGCATAATCTTCCTATACTAACAAATTAAAATCTTTTTGTACACGTGTCCCCTCTCTTGCGCCTCCTCACCTTTAGTAATAATATTTCATATTAATTTTTTATACATAAAATATAATATAGTATAATATTAATTAATATAGTTAGAGATAAATGTATAAATTCAAATTTAATTAATAATTATCTATAACCAATATAAATGTATCAAATAATATAACATAATATAATATAATATAGTATAATATTAAGTAATATAGTTAGAGATCAAATATATAATTTTAAATTTAATTAATACTTATATAACTAATATAAATGTATCCAATAACTTTTCATATTGCGGATATGATTAAATGCATTTTACATGATCTTTTTTATATTTTACATCAATCGGATATGGTTATGTTACTTATGGATGATATAGTTGTAAAATTTTAGATTAATAGAAAATCTTATTGAGTTGTGAGAACTTAGTGAACTCTGACTTTTCCTATGAGTTTTAATTTGAATATTTAAATGGACTACTAATTAAAGAGGTTGTTGTAGACACTTAAAATTATAGCTTAAAAAACTTTAGTCCTAATTTTTAAAGGTATACTTTATTACCCCATTGAGTTGTGAGAACTTAGAGAGCTCCGACTTTTCATCGAGTTTTAATTTGAATATTTAAATGTCGACTACTAATTAAAGAAGTTGTAGACGCTCAAAATTATAGTTTAAATAACTTTAGTCCTATTTTTTTAAACGTATACTTTGTGTGTAGGATGATTTTATTTTAATATGTTCATATATCGTTTTGTGATTCATATATCCAAAAATAATTTTTGTATCAAAGTTTTTATTATATCATATTAATATGTGTAGTAGAATTTAATTACAATTCATTTAGCATAACCTCATAACTTAGAATTTTTTTTAAGTACTTACAATTTTATGATCATTATTTATTTTTATTTTTTTGATGTTACTTTTTTTAAGTCATATAATAAGATGGATTGTAGTATTTAAGAGATAAGTGAAAACTTATAAAATTACAAGTTTATAATTTATATTTTTTGTCCTTCAACCCGTGTAATACATAGGGTTTGTAAGCTAGTATATATTATAATTAAAAGATAATTTTTGATATTTTTATTTATTTATTTGTTTTGAGTAAACAAAAGTTAATACACTTCATGAATCACATGAATGATGAGTCAACACGTTATCCGGTTAAGTCTAGTTATATATTAAAACCCAATCATTGAAAAGAAGACCAAAAATTTAGCCGCCACAATATGTTGACTGAAGGGGCGAATCTATGTTCAGATGTACGGGTTCACACGAACCTACTTGGTTTCAAATTTTTAGTAGAAATGTTAATACAAAATTTGGTATGAACTTATAAAAAACATTTGGGATGAACCCAGTAACCAAATTTATAGATGGTGGAGTGGTTAAGTCATGTAGTTCCATGCTTGAGCTTATGGGTTCGACTCCTATTGGGATTAAAACTGTTTTAATTTTTTTCAGTGAACCTACTGAAAAAAATTCCTGGATCCGCCACTGGTTGACTGTACTTGAAACCTGCCAGATATCTCCACCTCCGGCCACCGTCGGCAACAGGTCACTCCCGCTCACCTTCTTCGATAATATGTTTCTGCTCCACTTCCCGATCAACCAGCTCTTCTTCTATGAGTTCCCTCACTCTAAACCTCATTTCATGCAAACAATCGTCCCCAATCTTAAACACTCATTATCCATCACTCTTAACACTTCTTCCCATTTACAAGCAACTTAATTGCGTTTCCTACCAATCATCATTCAAGAAAACCCGAAATCCGTTATGTTGAAGGTGATTCGGTCAGGTTTACACTAGCAGAATGTGATCTTGATTTCAAAGATCTTGCAGGATACCATCCTTGAGCCTGTGACAAGTTTTATCAGCTTGTACCGCCACTAAGCTGCGTGGTTAAAGGATCTGAATTTCTTTCCATTCCTCTTTTCGCCGTGCAGGTGACGCTGTTCGAGAACTCCGGTGTCTCGATCGGGATTACGAATCACCATGTGCTTTGTGATGCGAGCACCAAGTATGTCTTCTTGAAGGCGTGGACTTCAATTGCTAGACATGGTACAGACAAGTCACTCTTAGCTAACCGGTCTTTGCCGGTTTTCGAGAGACTCGTACAATACCCTGAGTCTTTAGACAAAATGTTTGTGAACCAGCCTGGGGTTGAAACCCTTAATTTAGAGTATCAACCTCCTGAGCTGGTTGGCCCGAGTTCAAAGTCCGGGCCACTTTTATCTTGATGAAAGAAAAAATTAATTTGATCAAGAAATGGGTATCTATAGAACTACCCGCATTGGCGTACATATCATCTTTTTCTATAGCGTGCGCTTACGTATGGAGTTGCATCTCAAAGTCACGTGTTGAAATTGGGAACTTGAACGATCAAGATGAGTTGGAAAGGTTTGTTTGCCTTGCAAATTTTAGGAGTCGGATGGATCCGCCACTTCCTCAAACCTATTTCGGGAACTGTGTCGGCCCATGTGTCGCGATTACAAAAAGCACATTGTTGGCGGGCAATAAAGGATTTCTTATCGCGGTTGAATCACTAGGAAACGCTATAAGCAAAACAGTGAAGAATACCGATGGAGTGTTGAAAGAAGCCGAATTGTGGTTTGAAATGATGTTTAAATTGCCGGCAAAGATTCCGACCAAGATTGGGGTTGCGGGAACTCCAAGGTGAAGATTTACGATGTCGATTTTGGGTGGGGGAAGCCTACAAAGTACGAGACCATATCAATTGATTGTAACGGTTCGATAACAGTTAACGCAAGCAGGGACTCGTCGGAAGATCTTGAAATCGGGCTGTCGCTTCCAGCTAAACAAATGGATGCTTTTATTGATATCTTTAACAAAGGATTAGAGAATTAATTCTCATAGAAAAAGAAAATGTGTAAATTGGTTTTGGCCATTTTAGGTTTCTATTTTGGTCACAGAAACGGTAATCAGTGTAATGGTTTTTAATCTAATGGCAAGTTTATCTCTTGTAGTAGAAACACCAAACAAAAGAAGTCTAGATCTAGTGACGATAACAATTTTATTCCGTTGAAGAAATAAAATTACTAAATAATTAGTAATAAAGATTCAGCAACTATAAAATTGTTAGTAAAACAACAACCTACTAGCAAAATCTAAATGTAGAGGATAACATAGAGAATATAGAGAAAATGAGAAGTATAGAAAATAAGAGAATTCTTATTCATTTAGTGTGTAATACCAATTGCATGATACCTCTACTTATAGAGGCTTAACATTAATACAACGATAATGACTAGATGGGGGGTTAGATATGTGGAGAGTCACCATATTATGATCTATTCATAACACTCTCCCTTGACTATCCACATGATGAAATATAATAAAGTATTATTCTTTTAATACGCTAGGTGATGTTGGCTCGTTAAAAACCTTGCAAGGAAAATCCAGTGGGATAAAACCATAGCTAAGGAACAAAGAGTGCAACGCGTATTTTCTCCCCCTGATAAGGCGTGTTACCTCGTTAAAAACCTTACTAAGAAAACCCGACGGGACAAAATTAGAGAAAGGAAAAAGAGTACAACATGTGTAATGCTCCCCCTCATTAGAATTTGTATCTTTTAATTAACCGTGTCGATCTTTTGTAAAGTTGTTCAAAACTTTGATAGTCACTGATTTGTCTCTTAATCTCTTGATGTGCAATTCATGAAGTTGAGCCATTTTATGAACTTAATGTCAGACTTCTGGTGCCTCCTCTCGTATATATGCACCACAAGATCAACGAGTTTATTGTTTTTGGATTCCCTGCATCAGCAAGACTAACCAACTTTTTTTAATTGTTAGTAAAGTACAAACTTATATCTTTCATACCTTGAAGGTATCGAAATATTTGTTTTAACTCATTTTCCGTGTCTCCTCACTGGAAAAAAAGACCATATCTTATTGATAAATTAAAATAAAATAATGATATATCGAATTATATATAACTAACAAGAAATATTGTATCAACTGCAATTATCTATGGTATTTCTTGACTAATAATCTTTATTCAGAATATGATAAGTATAATCTATTTTATACCAAGTAATTTAACAATATCTAACTTTCTTAGAGATGGACTTTGACATATTAAAATGCCCTAACATCTTTTGGATGTAGTTTGATTGATATATAAATATATCAATATACAAATGCTCGTTATGCATGCCATCTCTTTAGGAGATATGATGCTATCATCAACATATAAAATAATACTTGTAAACCTCATAGTTCTTTTAATGAAAAAATAGACCAATCGCGCCATATGTCTTTCTCGTTTTCTAAGCTCACTAGTGAGTCTTTATCTCACAATTGACTCAACTATTTTAGTTCATACAAATCTTGTAAGCTTTGTAGAAAATTTCGTGAGGTTTTCATATCAATGCTTTGATATATACAATTTATCACAAACATTTTTCCATTTTTGACCATATAGGTGTATGTGTACACTCTTCAAGAGTTGTCATATAAACTTTCTCGTTTAACATATTGATTTCTATATCATATCTTTAAATCCAAATTGTACCATCTCTTTGTTTTTTGAGTATCACAATCGTTGGGTACAATTTCTTCTATGTATGTATACTGGTGCACAAGAATTACATCCTTAAGATGTTTTTAATATTACCTCTTAAGTACTCAACTGCTTTAAGAAACTCATCAAGAGTTGTAATTATGTTTAGCATATATAATAACCATAACGTATGCAAATATGAAACATGGTTTTCTCGAGAACTTACTTTACATGACTTTGATAATTTAAATCCTTTAGGGACGTTTATGTAAACTTTCAGTATCAAATGATACATAAAATTCATAAGGCGCATATCAATTCTCTCTTTATATTACCAGACGAATAAAATATCAGAAAGTCATTGCATCCACCACTAGAGAGTGTGCATCTTTATAATCAATCATGGGTCTTTGCGAAATCGTTGTGCCACTAGTTTTTCCTTATTTCACTCAATTTGATTTTCACATGAATCGCATAAAAGACCAATTTGTATCCAACATATTTTACAACTTCAGTTTGTATGGACTATTGGTCTAGAAACATTCCATTTCATTAGAGAATTCAACTCTGCCTTATTTGTGGTCTTTCCATTTTCCAATCATTTATATATTTTCATTTGTAGGCAGATCTTAAATCATGATCCTCGTCATTTCATCATTTCAAGCGCTATATATACAATAGTATAACGACGTCGATTTTGTTTCGATTCCATACACTTCTAGACATGATATAATTTAGGAAAAAATACACGTTTTGTCCTTTATCTTAACACCATTTTGCAGGCGGTGTCCTTTTCAACGAATTTTGACAGCTTTTGCCCTTTATAGGGAAAATTGTTGCACGTTACGTCCTTTAGCCCTAACCCAGTTAGTTTTGCTTGTTAAGTATGGTCATGTGCCTTGCACATGAGGGCATTCTTGTCATTTCACCACACTAGGGACTATTATATAAATAAGTTATACTTATATAAAAACAATTATATCTTATCTTATATATAAAAGAATATTTACACAACTCACACATTCACACACTGCACATGCCCTCTCTCTCTCTACACATTCTACCACCATCACCACCGTACCACCACCACCCCCACCACCGCACCACCATCCTCACCATTGCACTGCCATCATCCCCACCACCGTATCACTATCACCACTGCATCATCATCCCCACCACCGCACGACCATCCCCACCACTGTGCCACCATCCCCACTATCATCCCCACCAAAACCATTGTGCAGATTTGGTAAAAAAATACACAGATCCAGACCAAACTGTCCAGATCTGACGACAAGAGATAAGAGTCACGAAAAAGGATAGAGAGTTGTGGGCTGGGGTGGTTACACCGGGTACACCTCGTCACCGTGGGTCAACGATAGTGGTTTATAATGTGAAAAAGATTTTCTATATTGGTCTCTGTTTCCCCTTTTTTTCTGTTAAAAAGTTATTATTTGCTAGTAATGAGAGTTGATTTTGAGTTCTGTTGTAAACATGAAGAAGCTCAAATATAACCTTATCTTCTTCTTATGTTGATTCCCTTGGGTATGATGTGATCGACGATGATGATGTTGGGTGGTTGGCTGTGGTGGTGGATGATAGTTGAGAAGGGTGGCGGATGGTTGTGGTGGGAGGTGGGAGATGGTGGTGGTAGATAAAGACTGAGAGAGAGAAAAAATAGAGAGAGAAAAAATAGAGAGAGAACAGTTTGTAGAGAGAGAGACTAAACTACCCCTGTTTGACCAGAATTAACAAAAAACACTAACTGGGTTAGGGCTAAAGGACGTAACGTGCAACAATTTTCCCTATAAAGGGCAAAAGCTGTTAAAATTCCTTGAAAAGGACACCGCCTGCAAAATGGTGTTAAGATAAAGGACAAAACGTGTAATTTTTCCTATAATTTACTAAGAGCTCTTTATTTTCAGGTACCTGAGGTTCTGCCGGAACCATCATGTCTAATGTCTATTCAAGAAACCTTTTACTATAACATCGACTTGACCATCTTCTTCAATATTTGCTCCAATTTTTCGAGTAATTTTTTTTCTGGAATCGACTAATCTACCACGCTTCAGGCGTGCAATAGATTCGTTATTAATATATGTTTTGTCCTTCTAGAACAATTATCTTAATTGGAGCATTAGCAGTTAACTATGTGACTTACTTAGTCACTAAATTTAGGTCAGTGACATGTCTGGTAATTGATTCTTTAATCTAGGTAAACGAATTATCTTTTGAACTACTTGTTCTCACAATTTAGTTTGAGGATCAATGATAATTCATGCATACTCAGTTTTTTCAACTGCCATTAATCTCCCTATAATGTTGGGAATGCTAATTTATTTAAAGTACGATCCAATGACCCGTAAGTAATACAATCATAATATTTTCACCCAACATATATTCCCAACATTATTTGACTTTCAATCTTTATGCATTGTGGTGGATCAATTTCAATTTATACCGCACAACAAAAGGTTTGATGGGAAATATTTGGTTCCTGACCAAAAGCCAACTATAATGGGAAGAAACTATTACAACATGTTGGCTTGATGTGAAATAATGTTACCGCATGTAAAATCACATGTACTCAAATATGAACTTTTGCTCTCATGATTATTGGCTTTGCAATCAATTTGTAGACGTTTGAACATCGTCTTCAACAAAAGCAATTCGTGTAAGAACATTCATAACATGTAGGTTAACACTTATTCCAATAACCATTAATAATATAGGAATTAAACTCATGGTAATTACCAAAATAAATATGCCAATATATAATAATATGATTGCTATCACATTAACCGAGCCACAATCACACAAACTTCAGGTTGTAGATTTGATAACCATTTAGACGATGTATCGATTTAAAACACTAAACGGTATCATGTTGGGATATGCATATCCTTTAATCATTTCCATAATATTTAGGGATACAGCCTCATTTATTTGGCAAATATATAATTTCCCTTGAGAGCAAAAATTACATGCTAATTAGCAGCTTAAAGGACCTTCTAGTTCTTTAATATGTTTCAAATCAACTTTGACTCGGCGTGGTCTAACCGGTCATGCCGACTAATTAAATAATTATCATCCACATACTTCATGTTATTATCATATATTTGTCACACCCCAACCGATGGCGAAAAATCGGGATGAGACGAACAAATCGCTCAAAGTATCATAACATTATATGTGATAATATAAATTTAAATTCAATTTCATAAATAGTCTAAAATTCAAATACATTGTTTCTAACGAACCAAACAAAATAAGATAACAAAACAATTGTTTATTCTAGAGTGTGTTTCTAAGTCCATCCTAACTTGTTTTCTTCACTAGCATCATCGTTCAACCTGCAACATGTATTAAAATAACATCAACAACAGTTGGCGAGCATACAAGTTTGATACATAGTATAATACGAATAAAATTTGTTTAATAATCATACCCAAACATGTATACAATATGCAAGTTAACAAGTATGCTGAAACGGTGTAAATTATGTGTTCAAACCCAAGTTTCCAACGCAAGGTGCCTTTCCCAAAGTCTAACGGGAGGTTAAAGTGTTTTACTTAACAATACCCCAAGTCTCAAGGGCGGTGCGTTAATCCTATAGCGCTATAATTGTTAAGGTAGGCTAGCAAAGTTAATGATCACATAGACATGAAAAGTTTACATAGCATAAAAGTCTAACAAGCATCACATCGTTCCATGTTTAAAAGTGGGTAGATTGTGAGTAATAAGTTTCAAGTGTCATGTGTTTAATATAGAATACATGTTGCACCCAAAAGTGTTAAAACAAAAAGGGTCAAGTATACTCACCTTTGGTTGCGTCAAAGTTTCTTGGAATAACGCATGAGTAACGATGAAAGAGCGTTTAACCTAAATGATAATACGCGAACCCGTTATAATTTATGGATTTGGAATGTAATATTTTGATTTGCATCGCATTACTCGAGCTAAAATGTAGGGATACATTCTAATTACATGCTAACGAACTTGTAGATGATTTTGATTAGGATTAAATTGGTAAGGTTATAATAATAGATTTGTTAATAACCATTAACGTAGTTCATGGGTAAAAATAGTTCCAAATAATAACAATAGTTAAAAAATAATATTTGATAATAATAATAATAAACTTATTTTATTTTTAAAACAAAAATTTTCTTTTAAAACAAACCAAGTGAACCCATAAGAAGCCAAAAATATTGGCCCAGCCCGGTTAGCCCATAAGAAGCCAAGGGCCCAAAAGAGCCCAGACACGCCAAAAAGAGAACTGGCAAAAACAGCCCCAAACCCAGATGGAACTCGTGACCTTCAGTTTAGGTGCACGCAGTCCTACCGCCGGACTGTGTGTCTAACCCGGTACGATTATAGGTTTTAATTACATATATACAGAACACTCATTTAATCATAACCCGGTTTTACAAAAAAATCAAAAACCCACGATAAATAAGGGAGAACGGGCTCGATCCCGGGACCTCTTCTTCTCAATCCGACATAGGTCTGATACGTGTTGACCCAGTTGGTTGTTTGCTCAGAGTAGAGACGTTAAATGACAGTAAACAAACTAAGTGTTGGAATTTTGTGAAAATAGCATTTTCATAAATATAGGAAATGCGTATTTCCTAATTTTGGACGATAAATAAATATTATAAACTGAGGTTTATATAGATATTTATTTCCGGGTTTGTGTTCTATGTTGGAAGAGCTTCGCAACGAACTAAACCACGTCCAAAACGGAGCTAAGATGAATGAGATATTGATGCTCAAAGTTTGGTGTGTGAAACATTAAATGCTGAAATAATGGGAAAGTAGCATCTTGTCCCATATAGGAGGAGTGATGAAACTTAAAGGGGTATTTAAGCAGGAACACTCCTTCCTTATTGTTTCATGGAAGCACAAACTAACTGTACTCGCGAAGGGTGCGGAGCACCCTAACTCGCACACACACACGCGCGCGCGCGTGGCGTGGGCGATGGGCGCAATGTGGCCCTTTGATGGCGCACTTTACACTTCGCATGGTGCAGGCAGTCCAGGTTGCGCCGCAGATGCCTGACGTGCGCGCGTAGCGCACCAAAGTGAACCAGTATGGCGTGACTGTGTGGCGTGACCAGATGGGTTCCCTGGTGACCTGGCGTGCGTGCGCAAGGGCTGGCGCACCAGTAGGCTCGCGCAAGGATGTGAGCCATACTGGCGCACGCGCAATAAGACTGTGGAGCAAGGATGCTCGCGCAAGGGGTTGCGCACCTGTAAGCTCGCGCAGGGATGTGAGCACACTGGCGCGCGCACCAGCAGGCTGGCGTATGGAGGCGCGTGCGCACGACCTGCTGGTTCCACAGTTAATGACAGATCAGTTACACTTCAGCAGTTGAAACAGACGAGTCAAGGGTCTTGACCAGGAATGTAACTGACGAATTAAAGTGCATTAAAGACGATTAATGCAATTTAATTCGTTGAGTTAAATCCTTTTGACTGTTTCAACACAGATGCAGTATAAATACTGCATTACATCAACACTAGAAGGGACACCGAATCACCAACTAACCCTCTACTCGAAATTCTTCTTCTTCCTCTTTCTTGCAGCAAGGTACACCTTCGGGTTACGTCATCTCCGGCAGTGCAACTGCTTAGGCTATTGTATCCTGGAAACAAACGAGTTCTCCTGGGAGACTCGAAATTTGTTTTAAGGGACAGTGTCTAACACGATCCTTAGCCAAGAACTTCATCTTTTGTTGAAGTTTTGTTCTTGTATTTTCTTTATTTCAGTTGTAATCCGTACTGTAATTTACTGCTTTCTTTATTTTTTCTGTTTGTGTAATTCAGTTAAATAATTTTTTATGCGAACGGTTCCCACAATCTTAAAACAAATTTTTAAAAAACACCGTTCGTGTAGAATCAAAACCATTCTGTTTTGGCAGTTTGTGTTTTTAAAAACATATTTTTTCTTTTCCGGTTTTCATCTTCAAAGGAGCGACTTTGGTTGAAAACCATTTCGGATTACTTCAATTCGTTCGTAACAGAAGTTATAAAAACTTTCTGGTTTGGTCTTCAAAGTTGGACTTAGAAGCCAAACAGTTATTGTGCACTAAAATTATAAGAGTTATTCTGTTTTTGGTCTTCAAAGTTGGACTTAGAAGCCAAACGGTAAATTCGTGGTAAATTAAAATTAAGAGTTTACTTTTGTTTTTATTGGTTTAAAACAGAATTTCGGACTAAAATTTTAATTTTACTTTTCAGAATGTCGACTGAAAACAACAACAATGTGAACACGAATGTTAACAACCTTGTCGTTGGAACCCCTGCCAACACTGTGGGAGCGACCACAGTGGCAAATCATACTGAACGACCCGATAAATTTATGGGTCTCCACTTCAAAAGGTGGCAACAGAAGATGTTCTTCTACTTGACCACCATGAACCTTGCGAGGTTCTTGACTGAAACCGCTCCCCAACCTGCGGAAGGGGAGACCGACGTTCAAGCTCAGTGCGCGGTTGATGCTTGGAAGCATACGGATTTCATATGTTGAGGCTATGTGCTTAATGTCCTTTCGGATGCATTGTATAATGTGTACTACAATGTCAAGACTTCCAAAGAATTATGGGTTCTCTTGGACAAAAAGTACAAAATGGAGGATGCGGGAACAAAGAAATTTGTTGTCGCCCGTTTCTTGGACTATAAAATGGTCGATAACAAGACTGTTATGAACCAAGTCCAAGAGTTACAGATTATACTTCATGACATCCACGCTGAGGGCATGGTTCTTAGCGAGACATTTCAAGTGGCAGCAATAATTGAAAAATTGCCTCCTTCGTGGGTAGAATTCAAAAACTACCTAAAACATAAACGAAAGGAAATGACGGTGGAGGAACTTGTGGTCCGTCTTCGAATCGAAGAGGACAATAAGGTCGCTCTAAAATGCACCATTGCGCAAGCTGCGGCTAAAGCAAACATGGTGGAAGTAGGGGATTCCTCCAAAGGCAAAAGGGGTAAACTAACGAAAAAGGACAAGGGGAAAGCAAAAGTTAACAACCTTGGACCAAGAAAGGGAGCTGTGAAAAAGAAGTCTGCGCCTTTCCAAGGTACTTGTTACAATTGTAACGAGACGGGGCATCGTGCTAACGAATGCAAGAAACCTAAGCGTGAGCGTGCGCATATGGTTGATGAGGATGGTATGCCTCTAATTGCAATGATAACCGAGGAAGCGACTATGATTGAAGAAGTCAACGTGGTGGGTGCCAACCCACCAGGATGGTTCGTTAACACGGGTGCAACCCGCCATGTTTGTGGAGATAAGGCTCTTTTCTCAACATTCAAGGAAGCAACGGGTGAAGAAAAGCTTTATATGGGAAATAAAGCTACCGCCGACATCAAGGGTGAAGACACAGTGATTTTGAAGATGACTTCTGGCAAGGAGCTCACGTTGAGCAAAGTCCTCTATGTCCCGGATATACGGAAGAATCTCGTATCGGGTTGGATGCTCAACAAGTTTGGTTTTCGTCTAGTGTTTGAATCGGACAAATTTGTTTTATCTAGACGTGGAATGTATGTTGGAAAGGGCTATGCCCTTAATGGTATGCTCAAAATGAATGTAACGGTGGTTAACACCAAGAAAAACATGAATGAAATTTCTACTTCTACTTACATGATTGAGTGTTCAAATGTTTGGCATGGTAGATTAGGACATGTAAATTTTAATTCATTACGACGTTTAATTAAATTAAATATGATACCAACATTCCATATTGATTCCGATTACAAATGCGAAACATGTGTAGAATCCAAACTTACAAGATCATCGTTTAAATCGGTTGAAAGAATAACCGAACCCCTTGATTTAATTCATACCGATGTGTGTGATTTAAAAGCGGTTCCCACACGTGGAGGAAATAAGTACTTTATCACGTTTATTGATGATTGTACTAAATATTGCTATGTATATTTACTTAAAAGTAAAGATGAAGCAATAGAAAAGTTTATCTTGTACAAAAACGAAGTTGAGAATCAACTTAAAAAGAAGATAAAAGCGGTTAGAAGCGACCGAGGAGGTGAATATGTCGCACCTTTTGCGGATTTATGCGTAAAAAGTGGCATTGTACATGAGTGTACACCTCCTTATTCTCCACAATCAAATGGCGTTGCGGAACGTAAGAACCGTACATTAAAAGAAATGATGAACGCCATGTTGATCAGTTTGGGTGTGAACCGAGAAATGTGGGGGGACGCGATTCTCTCAGCGAATTATCTTTTGAACAAGATACCACTTAAAAATAGGGACGAAACTCCATATGAGTTATGGAGAAAAAGTAAGCCTTCGTACAAATACTTGAAAGTGTGGGGGTTCCTAGCAAAGGTGATTGTACCACCTCCTAAGACTCTTAGGATAGGACCCAAAACTGTTGATTGTGTATTCATAGGATATGCACATCAAAGTAGTGCACATCGTTTTCTTGTACATGAGTCCAAGAATCCCGATGTCCACGTAAACACTATCATGGAGGCAAATCCTAACATCGTCTCATACTTTGAAAATGTGTTTCCTATGCTAGGAGAACCACATGAAACCTCACCAACAATGGTTGATGAAGCAGGTCCAAGTTCATCTACGTGGTTAGATGAAACACATGATCGACCAGAGTTCGACTAAGGTGACCGTAGACGAAGTAAACGGCCAAGGATTGCAAAATCATTTGGGCCTTCATGGGCTATATGGTTGAGGGTGAGCCCAATACCTATCGCGAAACGGTTTCTTCCGCGGAAGGACCTCAATGGAAAGAAGCAATTAAGAATGAAATTGATTCTATATTGCAAAATCATACTTGGGAGTTGGTAGATCTTCCACCTGGTTGTAAACCACTTGGATATCGTTGGATATTCAAAAGGAAGATGAAAGCTGATGGAAGTATTGATAAATACAAGGCGAGGCTAGTAATAAAAGGGTTTAGAAAAACATAAGGTCTAGATTACTTTGATACTTACTCACCTGTGACACGAATAACCTCTATAAGATTGGTTCTTGCAATTGCGGCTTTAAGAAATTTGGAAGTTCACCAAATGGATGTAAAAACCGCATTTCTAAACGGCGATTTAGAAGAAGAGATTTACATGGAACAACCCGAAGGTTTTTCCGCCCCAGGAAAAGAGGGCAAAGTATGTAAATTGGTCAAGTCTTTGTACAGCTTGAAGCAAGCTCCAAAACAATGGCACCAAAAGTTTGATCATGTTATGATTGACAATGGTTTCAAAATAAATGAGTGCGACAAATGTGTTTACTATAAAGACACACCAAGAGGTTATGTGATTTTATGTCTTTATGTGGATGATATGCTTATCATTGGGAGTAACGATCATATGATCAACTCAACTAAAGACATGTTGAAAGCGAGGTTTGACATGAAAGACATGGGCTTAGCGGATGTGATTCTTGGTGTAAAAATCACTAGAACGCAAGATGGTCTTATCTTAAGTCAAACTCACTACGTGGACAAGATCCTTGGGAAATTCAATTTGGAAGATACGAGTATAGCTCGAACTCCGATTGATAATACTCAACGTCTAAGGAAAAATAGAGGCGAAGGAGTTGCTAAGTTAGAGTACTCAAGGATCATTGGTAGTCTCATGTATCTAATGACATGTACTAGACCCGACTTAGCATATGCAGTAAGCAGGCTAAGTAGATACACTAGTAATCCAAATGATGATCATTGGAAAGCTATCACACGAGTGCTAAGATACATAAGATACACGAGAGATTACGGATTACATTATACCCGTCATCCAGCAGTGATCGAAGGATACACTGATGCGAACTGGATTTCGGATATAAAGGATCATAGATCGACAAGTGGATGTGTATTTACACTTGCGGGAGCAGCTATAGCTTGGAAGTCGTCCAAGCAAACTGTTATAGCTAGATCCACGATGGAATCCGAATTCGTCGCTTTAGATAAAAGCGGTGAAGAGGCGGAGTGGCTACGTCAATTTGTGGAAGAATTCCAAGATGGCCAAAGCCGTTGACGGCGATTTGCATACATTGTGACAATACATCAGCGCTTGTGAGAGCACAAAGCTCTATGTACAATGGCAGATCAAGGAACATTCGACGTAGGCACAACACAGTACGTCAACTAATCTCAACGGGTATTATCTCGGTTGACTATGTGAAGTTAAAAGAGAATATTGCAGACCTGTTAACGAAAGGCTTAAGCAAAGATTTAGTTTATAAGACGTCAAGAGGAATGGTACTAAAGCCCATGGATGAAGGGAATATGAGGGAAACCTAACCTAGTTGACTAGAGATCCCAAGATCTAGGTTCAATAGGCAAACTTAATCATAAACCCAAAGGGAGTCACTGTAGGGGGTGCCCCAAAAGATTCATAAAGGGAGTTATATACTTCCTAGTCCATTCCAATCAGTGACATGAAGTAAGGTTAAGCATGTTGAGGTTAAGGATTTGAGGAAATCAAATTAACCATGTTGCTTTTAATGATTCAACGAATCACCTATGTTAGAGAGAAGTGGGGTCGCTTCGAATGGATTTGCGGGGAGGCGCAAATCCTAGAGCTCTCGCAGAACCAGGAAAGTGTTCCATGACCATGAACGAACACAACCATGAGGAGTTGACTAAACTAGGGAAAGTATTGTGTGAATGTATATTGTCGCCTACATAAATGGGGGATTGTTCAAAGACACCGCGTCTACAAGACCCTAGGAGGCTAAGTATGCTTCACAAAAGAGGGTTCAAAGGTTACACCTACCTATCTTGCAATACTTGACTGTTGAATTTGTATCTTTGAAACTTGAAAGGGGAAAGATCGATTTCCATTCATGTGGGGGATTGTTGGAATTTTGTGAAAATAGCATTTTCATAGGAAATGCGTATTTCCTAATTTTGAACGATAAATAAATATTATAAACTGAGGTTTATATAAATATTTATTTCCGGGTTTGTGTTCTATGTTGAAAGAGCTTCGCAACGAACTAAACCACGTCCAAAACGGAGCTAAGATGAATGAGATATCAATGCTCAAAGTTTGGTGTTTGAAACATTAAATGCTGAAATAATGGGAAAGTAGCATCTTGTCCCACATAGGAGGAGTGATGAAACTTAAAGGGGTATTTAAGCAGGAACACTCCTTCCTTATTGTTTCATGGAAGCACACACTAAGTGTACTCGCAAAGGGTGCAGAGCACTCTAACTCGCACTCGCACACGCGCGCGCGCGTGGCGTGGGTGATGGGCGTAATGTGGCGTTTTGATGGGCACTTTGCACTTCGCAAGCAATGCCGTGAGCCGCTTGAGAGCCGCCTTTGTATTTTTTACCGCGCGCGCGTGGCTCAGCAAAGGTTGCAAGGACCAGGTGGCACAGACCCTAGAAGGCAACGTGGCAAAGGGCGCGCAGGTACACAGGTAGTGGCGCATGGTGCAGGTAGTCCAGGTGCGCCGCAGATGCCTGACGTGCGCGCGCAGCGCACCAAAGTGAACCAGTAAGGCGCGACTGTGTGGCGTGACCAGATGGGTTCCCTGGTGACGTGGCGTGCGCGCGCAAGGGCTGGCGCACCAGTAGGCTCGCGCAAGGATGTAAGCCACACTGGCGCACGCGCAATAGGACTGTGGAGCAAGGATGCGCGAGCAAAGGCTGGCGCACCAGTAGGCTCGCGCAAGGATGTGAGCCATACTGGCGCACGCGCAATACGACTGTGGAGCAAGGATGCTCGCGCAAGGGGTTGCGCACCAGTAAGCTCGCACAGGGATATGAGCACACTGGCGCGCGCACCAGCAGGCTGGCGTATGAAGGCGCCCGCGCGCGCGACCTGCTGCTTCCAGAGTTAATGGCAGATCAGTTACACTTCAGCAGTTGAAACAGACGAGTCAAGGGTCTTGACCAGGAATGTAACTGACGAATTAAAGTGCATTAAAGACGTTTAATGCAATTTAATTCGTTGAGTTAAATCCTTTTGACTGTTTCAACACAGATGCAATATAAATACTGCATTACATCAACACCAGAAGGGACACCGAATCACCAACGAACCCTCTACTCGAAATTCTTCTTCTTCCTCTTTCTTGCAGCAAGGTACACCTTCGGGTTGCGTCATCTCCGGCAGTGCAACTGCTTAGGCTGTTGTATCCTGGAAACAAACGAGTTCTCCTAGGAGACTCGAAATTTGTTTTAAGGGACCCGTGTCTAACACGATCCTCAGCCAAGAACTTCATCTTTTGTTGAAGTTTTGTTCTTAAATTTTCTTTATTTCAGTTGTAATTCGTACTGTAATTTACTGCTTTCTTTATTTTTTCTGTTTGTGTAATTCAGTTAAATAATTTTTTATGACGAACGGTTCCCACACTAAGAAATAGAAGGAGGCATACCGAAACAGAAAAGGTGATCGTCTGGTTTTTCCATTGTCTTCTCCGGCGAGCTCCGACAATTCACAGGTTTTCCGGCGGGTGATTAACGAACAGAGAGTGGGTGAGTGGTGAAGTGTTGTGAGGAATGAGGGTAAAACAATAAGGTTCGGGTTCGATATATATAGGTGATACGTGAAGATAATGTGGTCATGAACTTCGGTAGGTTCGTGATTGGCAAAAGAAATGGAATGTGGATCTCATCAATCTCCGATAAATCAGTGATGAACAGGAAAGGAAAGAGGACAGCCATGTATGTGCTGTGTTCTCGCTGAATTTGTTTGGCGGCAAAAAGGAAATCAATGATTTAAATTGAAAGTGTGTATAAATATAATTTATTTTGATGATAATTCGTTCTCAGGGTCAAAGGAGAGTGGCTTGTGAAGTGTGTTAGTGCGTTGGTTTGCTGCGACTCGAGTTGGCACGCGGGTTTGAATCCCGCTGCCGCCACCTTTTTTATCCATTTTTCCATTTTTAAGTATCCATTATTTACACCAAGGCACTTAGACTATAACTAACTATACTAACTTCAATAATTAACTTTGGTTAACTATATCAACTTGATTCGTTAACTTAGATAACTTATAATTAGATTAAAACTTAATGACAAAAAATTAGACTTTTTAAATTTAAGTTATAAATCTTTATTAATTTAATTAATCAATAAATGATTAAATAAATATGAATGAACGCGTTTAATGATGAAGCTTTCGCGACAAGGGTTAGGGTCCGACGTTTATCAGTTCTAAATTGTTTAACTTGCTTCAAGTGTTTTAATAAGAATCAAGGATTCACAAATAGTATATCGTTCCAAACGCACGAATAATTGCACAAGTTTAATATGTAAACACGAACATTATTAAAAAGTCTCGTTCTCATTATGATCAATAAGTCTGGGATTACAACTTGAAACGAAATACATTACAACGAGAGTACAAGAATCAAAACAAGGAAAGTACAACTGGATATGCCAAAACAAGAAAACGCGAAATTACGGAGCGTTACAATATTCTTTTAGTTGCACTCGTGTTTTTCTGATACACGACAGGAAGTACGAGCATATATTATTATTTCAAATATTCATGTTATTACATGTTTCCCATATTTTATTATTGTATAATCACTTCCTTAGTATGCCACTTCTTGTGATCAATTTCAATACTAATGTGGTTGTCAACGTGAGGATCGTTACAATTTCCAAACTTACCATGATCATGACCTTTATAACGATCATTGTATAGTCATCACATTATTAACATGGTTGATCTCATTACACGAGCATCATAACAGTTTTCTCAAAGACCATGATTACAAACTTTACACCAATTATTATATCATCACATTCAGTTCAAGGAATGGATTTTAACCATATAACAATAATGGTGGCATCATTACAATTTTCTCAATTATATCCATGATCTCGACATTTACAAAGATCTTTATAATTAAATTCACTTCATGGAATGATGTAAACCAACCAAGTTTCATGGTATATTATTACTTTCTCGGACAAATAGATATGAAATCATTTCAATGCTACTATACTTGTTCCACAATATTGCTACTTTAGCTTGTTTGAGATTAATAAATGAAAATTGTTTTCTCCGATTGTCCCATGTAAATAATCTTCTCTTTACATAACACCATAGAGAAGTAATTAAACGTTCGAGTCATATAAGGTCTAACATCTTATGATCTTCTACAAACTTAATATGAGATTTAGGGAGTATGACATCTCGTATGTCATGTCTAAACTTTTGAGTCTCTTTCATGAGAGATATTAAATCATTTTAGATGATCGATTGAATACTACAAATGAATGTATGATAACATATAAAATAAATCTATAATACATGACATCATAATATGTGACCACGTAAAACAATTTAGTATTAAAACTTTAGGAAATATGTGTTTTCACACACTTAAAAGCAAATATGTAAATTACTTGTAATCAATTAGTATTTTCACTTCTGATAATATCATTTAAAGGTAGAGAATTCATTAATTCTATTGTATTCATGGTTCAATCCTCTCCATCAAAATCGGCCACAAGACCAAAAACATTTGTACAAAATAGTACTTGTATGAAATGCAATTTCATATCTTGAATCAAAATATTAATAAACATTACTGATTAATCTTGAACTTGTCATAATACCATATTTTTAAAGCACTACACCATAAAACCTTTTGCATTTCTTAAATTTTGTGTAGTATTTATAATTATATAAACCACACGTTGGAGCACATATCTAAGATACTTCATAGTATTCTTTGGAACATAAATGTGTATTTATATAATTCAGGCATAAACGTAAAAAGTATCTTAACACTCATTAAACAACTAAAAATTTCATGGTCATGATTGCTATTTCATGATCCCTTAAATAGCATATGAATTTCAATTATATTATTTATCAAGACTTATAAATCTTTAAAATGATTTGAAAAAAATAATTAACATTTAAGATATATAACTTTCTTGAAAATTATTTACATTTCAAACCCATTTGTAAGGATTATAAAACTAAAATGTGTTGTAAAACAACAACCTACTAGCAAAATCTAAATATAGAGAATAACATAAAGAATATAGAGAGAATGAGAAGTATAGAAAATGTGAAAATCCTTATTCATTGAGTGTGTAATACCAATTACATGAAACCTCTACTTATAGAGGCTTAACATTAATACAATGACAATGACCAGATTAGGGTTAGATATGTGGGGAGAGTCACCATATTATGATCTATTCATAACACTCTCCCTTGACTATCCACATGATGAAATATAATAATGTATTATTCTTTTAATACGCTAGGTGATGTTGCCTCGTTAAAAACCTTGCTAGGAAAATCCAGTGGGATAAAACCATAGCTAAGGAAAAAAGAGTGCAGCACGTATTTTCTCCCCTGATAAGGAACAATTTTCATTTATTAATCTCAAACATGCTAAAGTAGCAATATTGTGGAACAAGTATAGTAGCATTGAAATGATTTCGTATCTGTTTGTCCGAGAAAGTAATAATATTCCATGAAACTTGGTTGGTTCACACAATTCCATAAAGTGAATGTAATTATAAAACTAAAATGAAAATAATGAATAAATTAATTTATATTAATAAGATATTCAATTTGCCTTTAATTAGAAACAAGATGTTTTTTCCTCAGCGATGCAACTGTGTCTTCTTGAATCCTTTTTTTAAATTAAATACACAAAATATAGAGATGGGTGGATCAGACGCTATCACCCATAAATCATCCTCCCTAAGAATATTAAGGTATTAAAGAAAACATAATAATTGAGATTTAGTGATAGGCGAGAAAAAGTTGGGAAGTATTAAAACTTATAACACTTTTATATTTCAAGTAATTAATTCAAATCCGAAATTAATAGAAGTTACAAATACCATAGATCGCTAGTTTTATCAAAAGTGATTATAACTTAACGCTTAGCCATAATCATATTTCATATGTGCTAGACTAATAATAATAATAATAAGTGTTCGCAATCAAATTAAATATTCATGAGTTAAAAATACATTTTTAATTAATAAAAAACATCGTATCATTATTTGACAAAATCTAAACAATGAAAATATTCATGTGAAATTTTCGTTAAATACAAAACTAATTTCCATTGCTACTTTTTTTTCATAATAAAGTTATGAATCAAGATTTATTCAACTTTATTATGCTAAAACTTTATTAATTAGTTGGGCCAAAAAATAGGTTTACATCGGTTAGCAATTTTAAAACAATTTGAGCCTGGTCCAACAATTAGAATAGAATAAATTATCCATATTTTGTTAACTAATCAGATTCGTCGGAAGACAAAATGCAAAATCAAAAGAATCTAAAACCTTTAGGAATATGAAGGTTATCTTTTGAATCAGTTGTACCTTATGAATCCAGCCAAGGCAATTATTGTTGGTTCGACATTGGAACCCGGCTGGTAATTGTTAGTCGTGCTGATAGCGTGTTGTAAAAGAACAACTTACTAGCAAAATCTAAAGGTAGAGGATAACATAGAGAATATAGAGAGAATGAGAAGTATAGAAAATGAGATAATTCTTATTTATTGAGTGTGTAATACCGTTACATGAAACCTCTACTTATAGAGGTTTAACATTAATACAATGATAATGACTAGATGAGGGTTAGATATGTGAAGAGTCACCACATTGTGATGCATTTATAAAAAAAATGATATTTTGAGTTAGGATTTATTTTTTCAACCATTGGTTAAGCTTTCTTTCAACCATAATAATACATGTATCAAGACCTAATTTATTAGGATATGACTGAAATTCCGTTTTGATATATTTGTTTTATCAGTATTCTTTCTTTAGTTAACTATTTAATGGTTTTAAGTTACTATTTAGAGGTTTAAAGTTAAAAGTAAAATATCAATGGATGAAATAAGAGAAGCGCAAAAAGAACTTTATACTTGCAAAATTATGATATATGGTGTATCTAGTTATAGCTTATTGGGTTAAGTTATTCTATAAAAACTCTTAAAAATAAGAAATATATAAAGAAAAATGAATCGCATAAGATGACACAATATCGAGTAAAATATAACACAATACTAAATAAATACGACACGATGTCGAAAAAAAAAGACACAATAATTCGCAAAAAGACAAAATGACCCAAATATAGAAAGACACAATGATAAATACAAGACACAGTAATAAAGAAACAAAAATTCTAAAATCTACAACCTATAAATTCAAAAGTGAAAACCTAAAATCTCACATCGTAGAGTTCAATGAGATGGTTTTAGTGACACTTGAATAAGGCCAATCGAAGTCCGTTTGGTACTCTTTGTACGACTTTTTATTTTTATGAGTCTTTGTATTTGATTCCATTACTTATTATGTCCAGATTTTGAAATGGTGAAAACTGAGAAGCAGATATATTTTAAACAAATATTTTAGTATTAGATAGTAGATACTTTAGAACAAAAAACGTTAATAATTAATGAAGACCCATTTTCAGCATTAGTTTTGAAAACAACCCACCTTTGAAACAAAAGTGAAAACAGACCACCTTTGAAAATTAAAAGTCCAGTAGACAAAATCACCCAACGCAAAACGGGAAGTGCCGCAAGGAGTCAAAGGGAGGAAGAAAAGGGAGGATTGAACCGGATTAGGGATGATAATCAAATCTGACTCTGATGGGTAAATCTGAAACCCGACATTTGGGACGGGTTTAGGGTCGGATAATCGGGTTTGAAACGGGTATGGGACTAGTTTTTATTTTTTTCGCGGGTTTGGGACGGGTTTAGGATTTGGTGTACCCATTTACCCGATAAAGTGTGTCAATTTACCCGATTGTGTACCCGACATAATTTCTTTTATATATTTAAATATGTATATATAAGATACACCCATTTTTTATACACGTAAGTATTTTATTTCGTAGACATAATAATTAGTTCATACATTTTTATAGTGATGATAATATTAAGGGGAAAGTGAATGTGGGGCCGTTATGCATATAACTTGTATGTGAAATCCACCAAAACTACGTATTTTTTAATATAACCAATTAAAAGTTATTTAAAATATCTTTCTTTCATTCGTTGTCGCAGTTCATCCTTCTCCAAAATCAATATGCAAGGGCATGCTTCTCCAAATCGATCCGTAGCTCACGACTTTCTTCTTTCTCTTCAAATCAATTTATATTTTTTAGTGTTATCATTATTTGCAATGATTTGCTTGTTCTGTAATTTTACGTATATTAAAAGTTGGAGATTATCCTTTGATAAAACATATGTTGAATAGTTTTAATTCATACATACAAAACGATGTTCTAATATGATCTAATTGCCTCATTAAATCAATGATTTAGGTGGTACGTATTTGAATTAAATCTCAATATGAAACTCAACGGTGCCAGAATTCCATTAGATCAATGTCAATTTTCAAGGAAATTGCAAATCTTTTACTGATTAAATTAGATGTTATTCTTAAAACTATGGTATGATGAGAGTAAATTGCCATTTTAGTCCCTGAGTTGTTTTTAAATTTTCCATTTTTGTCCAAATAGTTTTTTTTCGCCTCTGGATCCCGGGATTTTCAATTTAAATATTTTCACTTACCATTTTGATCCATTCTTTTATTACACTATATAAAGAAATCACTTTCACCCTAAACCCTAAAATCCCAATTCTCAGACAATTGTTCATCATCCATCACCGGTTCAAAATTGAACCCTAATTTTAGAGGGTTTTGATCAACTTTCGATCTTGATTTTGAATTCATCATGGTATACTGCATTTGTGGGTTTGAAACTAAGTTTCATACCTCAAGAACCTCCCAAAATCCAGGTCGCCGGTTTCACTGTTGCAATCGTCCAGGAAAAAGTTGTGGATTCGTCTGTCTGTTGGGATGAGCCCCCTTTGTATGTGCCAGCACTAACCATAAAGTCCAAGGAAAATCAAAGGGATTTGGCTGCTAAGTCAGGAACATGCAAGAAGTTGCTCAATGATTCAAATCAGAAAACACAACTTTGAAGATGAATCTAGGGTTGACTTTGTTGTTTGCAGTGTTGTACTTCTTTTTTTTTAACTAACTAATGGATGTAATCTTGTATGAAATGTATGAAGCATGTGTGTAATGCAGTGTCTTCAATAATGTAATGCTCTGTTTTGTTAATGTAAGGATATGCACATTCTGTCTAGATAATTGTTGAAATGCAGTATCGTGTATGTCTAGAAAATTGGTCAAAGTGTTGACACCATTTGCACATCAGTTTAGACATCATGGTATACTGCTAATGTGTCGAAGTTATAGGCACATTGGTTGGATCAATATGGACATCAGTTTTGACACCATTTGATATGCAAATGTGTCAAACTTATAGGCACATTGGTTTGATCTGCATTGACACCATTTAGACCGCAGTTTTGACACCATTTGATATGCAAATGTGTCGAAGTTATAGGCATATTGATTTGATCACTCTTCATACCAAAAGACAAGAATAACCATAACAAACTTGTTCCATTACAAACCACAACAAACTTGTCCAAATACCATACCAATAGACCTGAATAACCTAAAGAAAAGACTTAGTACCAAACAAAAGACCTTAAACACGAAGTACCATACAAAACAGCCTAAAGTAAAGCTTGTCCAAAATGACTTAATATCCAACAAAAGACCATAAACAACAAATACCATAGACATCTACTTCAACAACAAACCCTGAACATTACCACCATCTTCACCACCATCATGTCCAGCAGCACCACCATCCTGTCCAGCAGCACCACCATCTGGTCTAGCAACCCCACCATCCTATCCAACAGCACCAGCAGCCTCCCCACCCTTTGTTTTAGTGCATGTCCTTCTGTTATGTCCTTTTTCCCCACAGGTAAGACAAGTCACTGTATACCCTTTTTTGGCCATTTTTCCAGTTTTTTCAATTACCTGGTTTACCTCCTCCAACTCCACAGCAGATTTCTTTATTTTCTTCTTGGGTCTCCCAGCAGGCTTGTAATACTTGGGGGCTCTTAAAGTGGTTGGGCATTGACTTCTGGGCCATAAATCCATACCATTGATTGGCTCTATGGTGTGATTATAGACATCTTTCCATGTCTCTAGCTAGTAGGCCTTATCTACCCATTCTTCTGGTACACCATTACCCTCTCCATTCAATGCCTTGTTCCAGATACAAGCCACTGCATGCCTACACGGCATGCCAGTTAACTGAAACCTTCTGCATCCACAACTCCTTTCAACAAGATTCACAACCCTTTTTTCAAGTTCAGGACCACTAACCTATAATGACAAAATAACCAGATTAACATATCTGCAAGGGATCATTGAAGCCTGTTAAATTGAGTACTTTGCAGTAAAGAACAACTTACCTTATACTTTCCATTGCCACACCAAATAGTTGTCTACTTTGTTGTAACATCCGTTGAAAAACGGGTTTTCAAAACCCGCTTCGTTTATAAATCAAATACTCAGTTATAATTTTTCGTTGCATATTTATTGCTCGGACAAATTTTAAACAATACATAATTAATATATATATATATATATGAATTTTAAACCAGAGTTCACCGCGCACTCAGAACTCGCGATCACCGGAAAATACGGCAATCCGCGAGTTTAGCCATTTTCCTTTTGACTGAAACACTATAACCGACTTCGACATCGGTTATAACCGACGTCTAACAGTCAATTGCGGTCATAACCGCCGGAGAAATTTTGACCGTGAACCAAGACTCAAACTCGGACAAAATTCATCCAGTTCTACCCTATAAATACCCCCTCAACCTTCCGGAAATCCTTTCGCTCAGAACCGCACACTTTTTCATAGTTGAAATTCCTCAGAAGCTCGTCGCCGGAGATTTCCAATTTCGCCGGAACATCGCCGGAAATCCTTGATCAGAAAAACCGCGTTCGTTCATCAGATGGTATAATCATCTAAACTCTTCCTGCTATCTTTTAATTTATACTTTAATTATTCAAAACCATAATCAAAACTGTTAAAACAGTTCATACCGCCGGAAAATCCGTTCACCGTCGGAATTTCGATCGGAGATAGGAATCTTCTTCAATTCGGTAAGACTTCCTTAAATCTTCCTCTGTTATGCTATTACCATATTAATATTCAAACACAGTTAACCAAAAAGGCATAACTTAGTTAGCAGTGGGGATCGGGTTCTGGGTAGTTTATACGAAGAAGATGAAGTCGCTAATAAGTATTAATATAATTAAAATCAGAAAACTAAACGGGTTAGACACACAGTCCAGCGGTGGACTGTGTGCAAATACAATGTTCAAGCCTCGAGTTCGATTCATGTACGTATCCGTTTCCCGCAATAACAAAACATTTTTTTCTTTTCTTTTAAGTTTTACAGAACATCTTTCAGATAGTACATAAGTATAATATAAATCTTAATTTAAATGGGTTAGTCACCCAGCCCAGTTGGTTGGGCTGGGTGCAAATCAAAGCAATGGTCACGGGCTCGAGTGTTATCAGGCATGCCGGTTCGATTGGTTTAAAAACCTTTTTAATTAAATAAAATTCTGAATAATCTAAATAGTATATAAATATAATTAAAATCAGAAATATTTCGGGTTAGACACGTAGCTCAGTTGGTAGAGCTGCGTGCACGTATACGAGAGATCACGAGTTCGAACCTCACTCAGCGCATAGAATAAAAACAGTCCGACCAGTCAACGGTCAACGGTCAAAAAGTCAACCTTTTTATTTTCTTTTTATTTATTTATTGAATTGGAAAATTATTTAAAAATACTTAAAAATAAGATTATTAAAGTTAGAAAATTTCCTTAAACTCACAAAAATAAATCTAACAATCCCATTAAGAGCAGAAATTAAATATATTAATCTCAAATAAAAGTTTATTTATTTACCGAATCATTTCATTATTATTTAGGTTAGTTTTTCCCTCGTCGGTTGAATCATAATATTCGTACGCATTCATCGTCATCAAGGAACGCACCCCCTGTGAGTGAATCCTTACAAATTCCTCTTTTTATTCATGTTTTGGGGTGTATCATGTGTCGCTTTAATTATTCCATTTATTTAAACTCGTGCTATTACCATTATATGATCTAAACTCGAGATGTAAATATTGTTTGTTGTGATGCGTGTTTACATTTTGTCAAGTTGCGTGCAAATCATTCATTAGGCCCATCAGTTCCTCGTTGGAGACGGGTTGAGCATCAGGTGCCTCATTGTTCATCATTTGGTATGTGCTTGTGCATTAATTGAGATTATGTGATTATGTTGTTGGTTGTGATGTGTGTTTATATTTTTGTCAAGTTGTGTGCAAATCATTCATTAGGCCCATCAGTTCCTCGTGGGAGACGAGTTGAGCATCAGGTGCCTCATTCGATCGACTCCGTTTGATTGAGCCTTGATCTCATTGTTCATCATTTGGTGTGTGCGTGTGCATTATTTGATATTATGTGTTTTGTGATTAAATTTACATTTACGTTTACTCATATTTGGTTATGCACAATTTTATTCAAATAACCAACATAACTAATCCTTTCAAATGTTTAAATAAGATTCACTCGCCAACTTATGTTGACCCAAAAACCCTATTTTTACACATGATACAGGTGATCCGGTTGAGAAAAGAAACACATAGGATGGCCTAGAAGAATAAACAAGTTAATGCCTTGGAATGAACGTTTAGTTTTGTTTTCCTTTGTAATTGTACTTTAGTTTGTAATTGGAATGAAAATGAATTCGAACATGTGGTGCTTGTATGTTTATTGTAATTTCTTCTTTAAAAAGAAATATAAATATGAAACTTTATAGTAAATGTCATTAGCTTTGATGAAAACCCAATCATGCCCCGACTACCATTTCCGCTGCGGGTCAGGGTGTGACATTTGTAGCCTCTGTCTTGATTTTGTCAAAAATCAGAGCTGCCTTTGGAGTTAATGGTCCTTGTGACTTGCCCATCATCTTATGAACTACCACTATCCTCTTCATGATGTATTCCCTAATGAAATCAAGACAAGTAATGATTGGCCTGTCCCTACCAGTGAGTAATCGTCTGTTGAACACCTCACATAGGTTGTTCAACAAGACATCACATTTAGGCCTTTCTGCATTATGTTAACAACAAGACAAGTCAAATAAGTGAACTGTTAATAACAATAACTGGATAAACAAGTGAACATACCATTGAAAAATGCTCTTGACCAATGTTTAGATGGAATCTTATTAAGCCAATTATACAAGTCTTTATCATGCTTCAAGATTACTTGCATATTCTTCTCAAACTTCTGAGGTGTTGTTGAACTAGCAGCTACCCACAACAGGTTCTTATAAACTACACCTTTCCACCTTGGTTTCATGTTTTCATGATTATGGCGCAAACAAAATCTATGCTTAGCATTTGGAAAGACTTGTTGAATGGCAGGTATTAAACCCTACAACAGTTATCAAAGCCAGTTATACAAGTGAATTTTATGACTGAAATGGTTAATGTAAATAAACAATGAACATACCTTTTGCCTATCAGTTATAAAGGAGGAATATCCATTTTGAGGCAGCTCCAAGTCATCTCCCAAACACCTCAGAAACCAACTCCAGCTAGCTGTTGTTTCAGCCTCCACCACAGCACAGGCAAGTGGGTAAATCCCATTGTTTGCATCAACCCCTACTACTATTAAAATCTGTCCAGGCCAAGGTCCTTTCAAAAAGCACCCATCAAGACAAAGTAGATCCCTTCCAGCTTTGTTAGACCCTGCCTTTAATGGCCCCAAACATAAATTGCCTTGTTGGATTGGTTGGATTACATTTGGTTCAACTTTAATTTTCACAGTGGTACCAAGATTTGCCCCAATAAGTTCCTCACAGTAATCTCTCATGTAAGTATATTGATCACAGTAATCACCTTGAACCTTCTTGGTTGCCTTTGCCTTCGCCCTAAACATCTAACTAAAAGTTACTTCAACCTGATGCTTCTTTTGTATTGTATCTACAAGTGCCTTCAGTGGTATTTCTGGATTAACTTAAATAATAGGTTCAATTTCATTTGCAAGCCAACCTATTGTGCAGAGAGCAACATCTCGGGTATGTAAACAAAGATGCTCTTTGATAAATGTCTTCACTATCCATGTCCCTTCCCTTTTAACTTTGGAAACATGCAAAGTCCAAGGACAAGAGGGAATCTTATTCTTTTTAGATATTTGTCTTGTTTGGGGCCCACCACCTTTAGTTTTCTTGCCTTTATTTACTGCACTTGAACTACTCCCAATATCCACATGTGACAAACCTTCACCTGATTTTACTTTTTTGCCCTTACTATCACCTGATTTTTTCTTGTTTCCCCTTACTAACATCAGCTTCACAACTACCTAATTTTGGATTAATTCCATGACAAAGAACCCTCATTCTAACCTTATCATTTCTATAGATAAACAATTGGCTTCTAGACTTAACTGCATATTGTTTCACCATTTTCCTAATGGCCTCTTTATCATTAAAACACTAACCAACATAGAATGGGCAATCATCAGTTGCCTTTGCCCTTTTCTTCTTCCTTATACCCCTAACTGCCTTATCTCTAACACTTGTATGGTCTTCATCACTAAGGCTATCAAAATTGTCTAAGTCAAAGTCGTCAACTTCTTGCTCATCTTGATCCTCCCTTCATTATCACTGATATCTAAACCTATAGTAGCTCTAAACTCAACCTGATCCATATCAATATCACCATCTAAGTATTCCTCATCTACTATGAAATCAGGATCCTCACTATCCTCACCCTTATCACCACCTTCTTCACTTTCATCACTACCCTCATCCTCATTACCGCTATAATCAGGATCATCACCACCATCAGGATCAACAAACTTTGCATTTGTTACCTCAGTTTCTTTGCTCTGATCATCATTTACTACAACAAAACTATCATCACTTTCATATGAATTAGAGTCAGAGCTAACATCTACTCACTAACCTCTTTTTCATTATCCCCAACCCTTTTTCATTATCCCCAACCCCTTTTTCATTACCCTAAACTTCAGCTTGTGTTAAATCACCTAAGTTTGCAAGATCAGATCAGCTTGTTTTTAAATACCCAATATATGCTCAACATACACCTTAATGACCTTGTTAGTTTGAGTATACTTTATCATCCTAATAACATCACTATCACCCATAAAGGATCTTATCCCAAATTCAAAGCATTCTCCTGGAATCCTAAAGTTGTATCTTAATCCCCCTAGTTTATATTCTATGTAACCTAGCTCACACATCATATCATTGAATATGATCAAATAAAAGTAGTCAGGGTTAACCTTGTCAATGTACGATACTTTACCCTCATACCCAAATTCTAGAAAGTTAGTCAATTCCCCTCCATGATGTATCTCAAACGTGAAGAGTTCTGGCTCGACAGCTAAAATCAACATCAAAATACACCATTAAACAACGTTAATCGAACAAAACAGGGGATCATTACACTAAATTTTGAGGGTTTTAGCACATACCATAATCGACGTTGGGATTAAAGGTTGAACCTGGAGGCCGAGCATTTCACATTGTTGTTGGTTCAATCGTCGACTGAGGAACTGTGTGATTAAGCTTGATTACTTGATGATTTTGGAGGATAAAAGGAACGAAGATGGTTGATTATGGTGAAATAGGGTTTTAAAAGGGGTAAAATGTCATTATATAGTGGAGTAAAAGAATGGATCAAAATGGCAAATTACAAACCTTTTTAGTTAATCCTCAAAATACCCCTGGTTAAAAATGGGGGGTTTTGGATGGAGTTATGACATGTGATCAAAATGGCAACAAAGTAGAAAAGTCAGGGACCCAGAGACGAAAAAAAACTATTTGGACTAAAATGGCAAATTTGGACAAAACTCAGGGACTAAAATGGCAATTTACTCTATGATGAATAATAACAAACAATACACAGGAAATACCGATAGAAAAAGATGACAAAATCTTATTTATCCAACTCAAAACGTTACCCCCAAATGCCCAATCTGATCTTACAAAATATAAGATCATAAATTAATGAGGTGTAAAGGTGTGATAGAATGAATCTCTCACAACTGATCCAAGCCTTTTATATGCCCTCATAGAATAAGTTACATCCAGGTCCAAGACTTTAGCAAGAGATGATCGCACCCCCTATAATGGTCCACAAAGACCCTTAGACTTTCAACCTGATACAATTCTCAACACAACTCACAAAACCGGATTATAAGACTTAGCCCATTATTAATCATGAGCCCAACAACAATATATAACAGGCCCACATAACATATGAATGCTATAAGTCCGGTAAGACATTTCAACATCCCCCCTTCATTCATATGTTTTAAACAAGTTTGTCAAACCCTGTTTTTTACAAAACACATCATGCTGAGTACCACTTAATCCTTTAGTAAAAAGATCAGCTAGTTGATTCTCTGAGTCAACCTTCACCATTTTTATAAACCCATAAGTAACTCTTTTTCTCAAAAAATATATATCAATTTCGAAGTGTTTTGTTCTTTCATGGAACACTGGATTTGCTGCTATTGAAATAGCAGTACTACTATCACAAAACAACTTAACTGGTAATGCACAACACACATTTAACTCACTAAGCACATTTACAATCAAAACAAGTTTACAAGTAGCAGAGCACATTGCTCTATACTCTGCTTCACCAGTTGACCTGGAAACAGTAATCTGTTTTTTACTTTTCCAGGAAATGAGATTTTCTCCTAAAAAACACAAAATGCAATGACTATCTTCCTAGTAGCTAAACATTTAGCCCAATCTGAATCACCATAACAAGTTAACTCAAATACACTACTTTCTTAAACATAAGACCCTTTCCTGGACATAGTTTCAAATATCTCAAAAGTCTCAAAGCAACCTTGAGATGAACAACAATGGGTTTGTGCATAAACTGACTCAAATACAAGACATAATAGCTAATATCAGGACGAGTCAGTGACAAATAAATCAACTTTCCAACCAATTTTTGATAGTTGGTAATATCAACTAACTCTTCTTTATTAGTATCTATTTTAGCATTAATGACATGGCTTAACTCAATAGGTGTACTAACAGGTTTGCAACCAAGATAACCAAACTCAGATAATAACTCAAGACAATATTTTCTTTGATTTAGACAAAGATCTGACTTATCATATAACACATCTAAACCAAGAAAATATTTAAGAATTCCCATATCCTTAATTTGAAAACTTTCACTAAGCAACTGTTTAACCTTAGCAATCTCATACTCATTATTACCAGTGATCACAATATCATTAACATATACCAATAAAACAAGAAACACAAATGAATTAGACATGATATACAAAGAATGATCACATAAACTTTGAACAAAACCAATACTAATCAAGACATCAGTCAGTTTCTCATTCCACTTCCTAGGTGCTTGTTTTAATCCATACAAAGATTTCACAAGTTTACATACTTTGGTTTCATGTTTATCATAATAACCTTCAGGAAGGGACATGTAAACATATTCAGAAATAGAACCATATAAAAACGCATTATTAATATCCAACTGAAACAAATCCCAACCATATTGAACTGCAAGACTAAGAATGCATCTAACAGTAACCAATTTAACAACTGGTGAGAAAGTCTCACCAAAATCTGACCTTTCTCTTTGGTTGTACCCTTTGGCAACCAAACGAGCGTTATACCTCTCAATTTCCCTATCGGCTTTATACTTAATCTTGTACACCCACTTACACCCTATAGGTTTTCTATCAGCAGGTAAATCCACTAACACCCAAGTTTTATTACGTAATAAAGCTTCCATTTCTAAATGCATGGCTTCAACCCACTTAGGTCTTTTTAAGCTTCACTATAACTATTTGGCTCATTTTATTTATTTAAACTACTAATGAAACATACATTATCAGCAGATAAACAAGCATAACTAACAACTTTCCTTATATCAAATTTTACACTACTATTAGAACACAATCCTGAAATCTTTTAGGAACATATGTATTCCTAGAAGATCTTCTAATACTAGAAACATTTACCTCAGGTGGGGTGGTCTCATCAGCTGACACATCAGTGTCCTCTGCCCTCCCAGACTCCTCTCTAACACTACTTTCTACACTAGTATCTAAGTTGTGACTAGGAGTGGCAGACGTAGAAGGAACTAGTTGCTAATCATCACTGATGTTGTCATGAGATCCAGTTATACCCTCTTCATCATTAGGCGTTTGAGATACTTCAGGTGTGTTTACTTCATACAGATCAAAAAAATTCACATGATTAAAACTTTTATCAATTACCACTTGACCAATATTATCACTAAGGAGTTTAGATTTAAAGGGAAAAACATGCTCATAAAACTTAACATCTCTAGAAAAAGAATATTTTTTTTCTCATCTAAAATCCAAAGTTTATAACCCTTTTTAACATTTGAATACTCAATAAGAACACACTTATCAGCATGATAAGTGAATTTATGTGACTCATTTAAAATGTACTAAAGCATAAACACCCAAAGGATCTTAGATGGGACAAAGAGGGTTTCAAAGCCAAACATACATTCAAAAGGACTCTTCCCTACTAACACAGAAGATAGAAGCCTGTTAATTAGATACACAACAGTTAGCACACAATCACTCCAAAAACGCAGTGGAAAACCACCTTGAAACATCAATCCTCTAGCTATGTTTAAAAGATGCCTATGTTTCCGTTCAGGTACACCATTTGGTTGAGGTGTATATGAATAGGAAGTCTGATGTATAATTCCTTTTTCTTTACAAAAAATATTCATCCCGATTATTCACAAACTCAGTTCCATTATCACTACGAAAAAATTTAATTTTGGTTTTAAACTAAGTTAATACAAGTTCATAAAAATATTTTTGATTCTCAAAAACTTCCATTTTACTTTTAAGTAAATAGCACCATACTGATCTGGAATAATCATCAACAATAGTTAAAAAATACTTGTATCCTTCATAACTAGTAACCCTATAAGGACCCCATAAATCTAAATGAATTAAGTCACCAACATTTTTAGACTTATGATCACTTAATGGAAAAGGTACTCTAACTTGTTTAGACCTGTGACAAATTTCACATGGACCATGTTCAACAGTTTTAATACCTAAACTATCTTTTAAAACAACCAGAACTTGATCTGAAGGGTGCCTTAACCTACTGTGCCACATGTTGGACTTTAAAACACTATTAAAACACATATTCACATAATTACCATGCCTACCAACAAAATACAGCCTATTGTGTTGACTACCAATCACCAGGATTTTCTTTGATTTCAAATCCTGTAGCATGCAGTTATCTTCATTAAACAAAACAACAATATTATTATCCTTGGCTAATTTATGAACAGAAAGCAAGTTAACACTATACCCTGGAACATAGAAAACATCTTTTAAAATCAAATTGTTGATTAACTTTAACTCACCAATTTTTAACACATTAACACTAGTTCCATTTGGGTGACTAACCTTTAATCCACACTCAAAAACATCAATACAATTTATCATGTCTTTATCAGTTTTAATCATATGTTGATTAGCACCAGAATCAACAACCCAACTATGATCATGATCAAACATAGCAATACTAGAACAACTAACAAAGTTATTCATACAAGACAACTCACCTCCCATATTAGACTTCAACTGATCTCCCCCAGATTTATCACCAACTAAACTGATTAACTTTGATATCTGCTCAGGAGTGAATGGTGAAGTAGAAATAACAGAACTAGAAGGACCAGAAGACACACTTGACTTATTATTATTACTATTACTCCTACCAGATTGTCCTACAGTCCTCTTTTTCATACCCAGGGGATAACCAATCAATTCAAAACAACGATCAACAGTATGAACTAAAATATTACAATTCGTACATCTTAAATTTGGGTTAGGTCCCCTAAAGTTTCTCCTTCTAGGGTCAAAGTTTTGATTAGATGGGTTTGACTTAGATACAAATGATAAAAACTGACCCTTTGACCCAATACTAGAAAGCTTATGAGACTCTTCTCTTGAAATCAAAGCATAAGCTGCTTTGACTGAAGGAAATGGTTTTCTTGTCAACAAGTTTATCCTCATAGGTTGATACACATCATTAAGACCCATGAAAAACTGCATTAGTTTTATTAGGGTTGAAAAATCATTGTAGTCTTTGGCTGCTGGATAAGAACATGAAGGCAGGTGCACCATTGCATCAAACTGCTTCCACATTGTTGTCAACTTGTTATAATATTTAGCCACTGAACTACCATTTTGAGAAATACAGTTAATTCGTTTATATAAGTCATAGACAACAGAACCATCTACCTTATCATAGGTTTCTTTCAAGTCTGTCAAGACTTCAGAAGCAAGTTTGGAAAAGACTTGACCTATAAATAACTCTTCAGACAAAGAATTAATAACCATGTTAAGACAACAAAGTTGCATCTATCCCATTGGGAAGCCAAGACATCATCATCATTAGGTTTTTCACATTTACCATCTATAAACCCATACTTATTTTTAGCTTCTAGTGCAAGTTTCATTGCACTAGACCAAACAACATAATTCTCAGTGCCTTTAAGTTTAATACTAACTATGGTCAGGGCACTTGAGTCACTAGGATGCAGATAAAGAGGGTTTCCTATGTCTAACTTACTAATAAGAGTAACAAATGTGCTACTAGTATCACCCATGTTAACAACACAAACAGACAAGTAGCTAACACAACAGAATAATAAACAACCAGAAAACACAAGTTATCAACAGATAACAGATCACAGAAGTAAAAAATCACAAAAAAACAAAACCTTAGGGCAAAACTGAGTCATGGACCAGATTCCAGGTTCATCACTCTATGGTGCCTGGACAAGCCTTTACTCAGGATTCACAACTAATACTACAAACACTATAAACAATCTGATCTTACAAAATATAAGACCATAAACGATACAAAGTATGAACAAGAATACAGATGATCATCCACTGATGATCATCAACTACAGAAGATCAGTCTCTTAACAAACTGGAGACTACAACAAGATCTTCAACAAACTAATAACAACTAACCAACCAGAAACCCTAATTCGTATACAGAGAGAATAAGGTGTAAAGGTGTGAGAATGAATCTCTGATCCAAGCTTTTATATGCCCTCATAGAATAAGTTACATCTAGGTCCAAGACTTTAGCAAGAGATGATCGCACCCCCTATAATGTTCCACAAAGACCCTCAGACTTTCAACCTGTTACAATTCTCAACACAACTCACAAAACCAGATTATAAGACTTAGCCCATTATTAATCATGAGCCCAACAACAATATATAATAGGCCCACATAACATATGAATGATATAAGTCCAGTCCAGCAAGACATTTCAACAGTTATCAACGTGGCTGCTTAGAGTTTTAGTTTATGAAACCCTTTTTTTAGATTTAACAAAGTTTTAAGTGAATAACAATATAAAGGTAAATCAGCATCACTCTTTTGGGAAAAAATATAATCTTTCATTTCCTAGTTACACTATCAGAACATCCCACTAGAAACAGAAGATCAATTTTGATTTTGGATGGAATAAAACATTTGAATTTGCAGGAATACGGGAGAAATTAAAATTTTGGTATAATTACACCTTTGTTTCTAGAACAGTAGATAATAACCAAATCTGTTTAGGGAAAAGTTCATATGAAATCGACTGGTTTAAGGATTGAATTGCATATACAATTATTTCCTTGGAAAAGAACTGTGTGGAAAAATCATGTTGTTGGGAAAACCATGGATCGATGGGAGTAAACAAAGAACTAAAAATAAATTTTTAATTAGTTTTAATCAAAACTACGTAGTTTTGGTGGGTTTCACACACAAGTTGGATGCATAACATCCCCAGATTCACTTCCCCCTAATATTAAATGTAACTAATTAGTAGTTACTCGATAGAAACCCGATGGATTTTGGGTTAGGGATAAGAAGCGAACAATTTTTTAAATTAACGGGTTTACTCGATGGGTATTTACCTGCTAGAAACCCGACGAGTTTTGAAACGGGTTTGGGACAAGCTTATTTAACCGGGTTTGGGTTTGGGATTGAGATTACCTAAACCCGACCCATTGCCATCCCTAAACCGGATATTTTTCTTGTAGGGATGCTAATGAATCTGAACCCAAAACTAAAAACAAATTAAAACTGTGTATGAAATTAGTTTCATAATTTTCACGAATATAGGATGTTTATGGCATCAGGTAATACCCTTGACCAATTACTCCAGACATACATACATGTTTACTCAAATATACCCTTACACAATTTTTTATTCATACTAATGGAATTAATAATTCCCTAATTTTTAAAGATCAAAACACTACCAAAAACAATGAACCAAAGTACAAAGAAAAACCATATAATATTAATAAAGCAGTGACGTAAATATCTCACTGTCCCATTTGGCTATTTATGTGTATTTAGAACCACAGAACGTATCTTCAAAAATTGGAATGATCGGGCCCTTTAAATATGCTTATTTATAGTTGTTAAGTAATTGTCATGAACTGTTAAGCAGTTAGTTACTAAGAAAACTGTTTTGTGGGGTGTCAGACCTGGGTCGGGTCAAATATTTTCAACATCTCACACTCATACCCTCAATATTATGATCACGTAAGAAAGTTCAATTTGAGCTTTGATTTGGTCGAAATGATCAGAACCGAAAGTCAAAATAAAAGTCAAATTGCTTGACTTTCTGCTAATAACTAGCTAATATAATGAAAAGAATTGGTGGGAACACTTACTAGTGTTAAGAGAGAAACGTAGAACTTAGAAAATGAGGCTTCCAATCTAGAAGCAAACTCCAAGTAAAGAAAAGAAGTGATTGTGAAGGTGTGAGGAAAATGTTTCAACTTAGAGTTCTATTTATAGTGATCTTGAAGCTCCATAATCAAGCCAAGTGTTTCCAGGAGTTCCGTAGTATTGATTAGTGGTAGGACACTTGCTTGAAGGAGGTTTAATGTGGCAATATCGTGAGCTAGGTGGCAAGAGGTGAATTCCGCAGCTACCAGTTTCAGCAGAGTGGCAGCGATGTCCTTGCAGATCGAAAGGGTATAGCCTTACGGTCCGTAAGGACTACAGGCGCGCTGAAAATTCAAACCCCTTGCGGACGGTAAGGGACCTCTAGAGTATGACTTTTGCCATTTTTGCACATTTAATCCTCGACTTGATTCTAACCCCATTTTGTGACGTTTGTCCCTCTCCTCCAACATATCTGGATTATTTGGAGGGTTTCCGGACACATGTTGCTTTATGATTCGTTAAAATATTCGGGTTGTTACAAGAGTTCACCATTGATACGGTTCTCAATGAAGCCTCTAAGTCTGGGACAAAGAATGAACAACCATCTCAAACTTCTGAAGAGTGGCTTAATCAATAATTTGAAGACACTGATGATGTGAACATCGAGAATATCTAAGGTAAAAAGGATGTGAATGTTTAAGAGACTGAAGTTCTTCCTGAAGCTGCAACAAATGTTGATACGGTTAAAGCGCTGGACGTCACTCCACTAGCATCAACACCTATGCTAATCACTCCCACTGACCAACCATCAGATCCTCTGCAACAAGACTAATCAAGAAACAGTATGCAACACTCTCGGGGGAGATTGTTGGAACATATTTAGACTGTAGCATACCATTCATCGTACAAGATCAAAGAAGATAGAATATAAGCTTAGTTTTAGGCGCTACTCTTGGCGTCACTCGAGTGGCGCCTGTTAACCTTGTATAGTTGTTAGTTTGTTTATGTTTAGAATCATGTAAGACAATTGTAGTCATCACTTAAGTGACAACTGTGCAACGGACGCCAATGCACATGGCACCACTAAGGAGTGGTGGCAACGCATGTGTGCGTGTGCCGCCCATAACCTAGTTGGTTTCCTAAATAGCCTAAGGTTTTACATTATTAGGTTAGACTTTTGATTTATTCCAATTCATTATCAAGTGTGTGTTTTGTTTGATTTAGCAAAGTCTTGCTCGTATTGTAAACATTTCAGACTATATAAAAGCTTAATATTTGTGTTAATCCCTTTCTACTTTGTTTTTAAATTGGTTATGAGTATTCTATCATTTTCTGGGTCAAAACATCAAATTAATTGATGTTTCAGATCTAATAGTTGTTGAGAAACATCACTAGTATTGTTATCTTTGGGATTTGGAACTTACAACTTCTCCTTATACAGAGCCCGACAAAGAATATTGAGTGTTTGGAGGCTAAAAGAAGAAGGTTCTTTTGGGGAAGTAATGTGGATAAAAACAAATCGACTTGAGTGGCATGATCAAGTTACAACTAGCAAAGACGAGGGTGGTTTGGGCCTGTGTTCTCTTAAAGTCTTAAAGATTGTGTTCTTAATGAGATGGTGGTAGAGGTACAAAGCAGAGGATAGAAGTTTATGGAGAAGGTTTATACAAGCTATTCATCACACCCCTAAATTATGGCCAACAATCCCTTACAATAAAATGTTAAATGGTACTTGGGCATCCATTGAAATGCGTTATTAAAGGAGTTTGGGGAATGGAATATCTATTTACTTTTTGTTAGACCCTTGGCTTCACGATAGGACGCTCATGGGGTGTATCCTAATTTATTTAAATTTGAAGCGAATAAAGGGTGTGTATGTTGATAGATGTGTTATAAGGGATGGGTAAAAGCTTCTTAATTGGAATTGAAAATCGGCTATTATGGGAGGGTAGGAGGCGTCAGAGTGTTTTAGTAACGTGTTGGTTTTCTCATTACGGCTATTGTGTCCTTGGAGAACCCATAGTGACTTGGTGTTCTCAAACACTCCCATTAAAGAGAAAAGATTATGGGAAATGTGATGGAGTTTAGTTTCTTGTGGATCGAAAACGGAGTATTTTCGTTATTTTATAATTAATGGTGATGAAAATTAGGATTCACTTTTGAAAGGAGAGAGAGCCAAAAACGACTTTCACTAAAATCACGGGTTTCGACTAAAAGAGATTGTGTAGATGGCAAGGTGCTAGAAGATACTAGAGATACACAGGGGTAAAATTAAAATTAGTAGTTATGGAAAGAGTTGTGACAGAATACCTATATTATTTTTCTTAGCTTATTTATTAATCTCTTTTAAGTTCTTGTTACTCACTAGATGTCATTCTTAATCTGATTCACTAATCAAATGGTTAAATGGTCTAGATGGCTCGTTCTATTAGAGCTGCATGCTTTTAACTCGTTGGCTTTTTGTTATCATCAACATTATCAATTGATCAATCAAATATGACATAACATTCATCATCTACAATCATATTATGAAGTGTAATGCATCCATACGTCACATCGTTTATTAGGTTATATCGTTTATTACCTCATGCTTGGTTGAATATGTCTCTAATAACCGTTATTGGATGTCACTATTGATAAAAGTAGTTTAATCAATGCATATTTGTTTAGGGCATAGGTAAACTGATGCGTCACATGCCAACTAAAGTATGGTACTTATACATTTTTGTGTAGGGGGACTTTGGGGGTGAAGCATGTGGGATTTCATTATTTTTAATTATAATTTTAGTTTTTTTTTCCGAATCAGCTTACACATCCTCTGGTTAATTAGACAAAACCCAACCCAAAAAAAGGACCGAACCCGCCTTTCTCACCGACATCACCTGTGGGTTGTTGGGATGATCTTACTTTCCAAATAACCTCGAATCTGTCAGCGGTTGATAGCAATGAGAAGATCAAGGCAAGAGTTTCGGAGGTCAGTGAAGCGACGATGGTTTCCGAATGTGTTTTGGCTCACATTATGCGGATTTATGGCTCTGCTCTTCATCCTTTTCATTAGTCGACACAGAGTCAGACCCACATCCAGATCGCTCTTATCTAAGGTTATTTTTTAATCCTCAGTTGTTTGTGAATTTATATCCCGTCTGTCTTATGTTCTTTTGGAATTGTAAATGAATCATGATGAAGTTATTATTTTAAGAACAGAAATTAGATTTTGTTTTGTTAGTTAGGTGCTGCTACAAATCAAGTGGATCCACTCAAATCATTTGACTCTAGGACACATTGCAGATTTGACTTCAAATAGTCAAAATCAATGCTATGGTAGACTTTATCAAAGGCTTATTTGTTGCCATGGGATTGTATACAAGTCACCACTTAACTATTTACCAAAATGAGAGGATAATCAGGGAATTAGCTTACATTATCATATTTTCTGTCAAACTTTGACTTTTGAAAGTCAACCTTACAAAACTAGCACTTCAAGTCTTCAACCCACTGCATCAAAATTAGTCAGACACTAATATGAAATTTTAACAGTCAAATCTGCCGGTTTACAACTGAAAGAAATAAGAGGTTGAATCTCTTACAAGTCAACATGAGATGAAATTTAGCAGTTTATGAACTAGAATTAAGGTTTAATACCGTAAAAAAGCATTGTGCTTACTTATTTTCCTTGAAAATATTGATAAATTGTTAGCAAGTCATTATTTGAAGAAAAAAAAACAATTCACAAGTACTACTGCATTTTAGACAAGTTTAGGGACTTTAGCATGCAATTAGTTCAGTGACCTTTTTGTCTACTTTTTTACAAGGTGATGGACTTTAATATATCAAAAGTAGGCTGGTTTTTGTTTTTAAATGGTATAAATCCTATAATACATAAGCATGGTTGTAAATTTACATGATGTGCATTATTGTAAATCATTGATAGTCGGTGTACTTAGAATTAATTGCTTGTTTGTGATGTGTATAGATATTAGATATGTACAAGAAACTCATTTGGTTTGCCCTTATTTCAAAACTGTTCGTGTTTCTGACTTCAAATAACAGAACAAAACTTGAAAACTCAAGCACCCTGCTTATACTTTCTTACAAATGCTAATCTTGAGACGTGCTTACATGTTGGTTGTAAAACCAGTTATCTAGTTATTACGACTTTAACTCCTGATAATAAGTTTTTATTGTTAGGATAAAACCGGTTAGTTGGTTATTTAAAGTTAAATAAATATTTTCCAAAAATCCCTTTCATACATGCCACAACAAAACTAGGGGTGTCAATCGTGTCGGGTTTACGGTTTTGGGTTGGCAGGTTGAATTGGTCGAACACAACCCACATATTTATTTTTGTCAAAACATCAATCCTAACAACGCACACTTAAAACACGGCCTATTTAACTCATTTATCTCAACGTGTCAAACGGGCTGGTAGGTAGGATCCAAGTTGTAAACCTATTACTTTGGTTGGTGGGTTCTAAAAATAAGTTAATGGGTTAACGGGTCGGCCTATTTAATCAAACAGGTTGGCGGGCTGACATGTTTAATTAAACGGTTGAACAGGTCAACCGGAACATGTCCCGTTTATTAAACGAGCTAGAAATAACAACCCAAAACCTGATTCTTTTCGTGGCGTGTTGCGAAATTGTCACCCCTAAGCAAATCCGATTTATCTAAGAAATATTAAGATTTTTTATTTACCCATTTTCATCTATTAAAAACATAATCATTATTGGATTTATATAAGATCACATTTATGCTTTCTAATTGTGTTTTGCAGAGGTCTTACATGCAGGACAAAACCCTGGAAAGCCTTAATGCTACAGACGAAATGGTAAATCCTAACTCAATCACAAGGAAACTCAACGATCAAATACAACTCGCAAAGGCGTTCGTCGTGATTGCTAAAGAGAACAATAAACTCCAGTTTGCATGGGAATTAAGCGCACAAATTCGCAACTCTCAAATCCTTCTTTCAAATAACGCATTAACACGATCACCATTAAAACTTAGAGAGTCAAATACTGCAATTAAAGACATGGCACTCTTGCTGTTTCAAGCCCCACAATATCACTATGATAGTGCAACGATGATCATGAGACTTAAAGCCAGAATCCAAGATCTTGAAGAACAAACAAGTTTAGTAACCGAAAGAAGTTGCAAATACAGACAAATAGCTGCAGAAGAAGTCCCAAAAAGCCTTTTTTGTCTTGGTGTCGGTTTGACAACCGAATGGTTTAAACAATCAAAGCTGCAAAAAAAAGTGTCAGGAAATATGCATAAAGACGCGAAGCTGAAAGACAACAATCTTTATCATTTTTGCGTGTTTTCAGACAACATTCTTGCAACTTCGGTTGTGGTTAACTCGACATCCTTAAACGCAAAGAACCCAGATAGAATAGTATTTCATTTAGTGACTGATGACGTGAACTATGCTGCAATGAACGCGTGGTTTACGATGAACGATTTTCATGGGGTGACGGTTAACGTGCAGAAGCTTGAGGACTTTACTTGGCTGAATGCTTCTTACGTTCCCGTTCTCAAACAGCTTCAAGATTCCGACACCAAAAGCTATTACTTTTCGGGAAGTAACGATGGCGGGAAAACACCAATGAAGTTTAGAAACCCGAAGTATTTATCGGTGTTGAACCATATAAGGTTTTACATACCGGAAGTGTTTCCTGATCTAAAGAAGGTGGTGTTTCTCGATGATGATGTTGTTGTTCAAAAGGATCTCTCAGGTCTTTTTACTGTTGATTTGAACGGAAATGTGAACGGGGCAGTGGAAACTTGTATGGAGACGTTTCATCGGTACCATAAGTATTTGAATTACTCTCACCCGCTTATAAGATCACATTTTGATCCGGACGCGTGTGGTTGGGCGTTTGGTATGAACGTTTTTGATCTGGTCGAGTGGCGTAAAAGAAATGTTACCGGGATCTATCACTATTGGCAAGAAAAGAACATTGACCGGACATTGTGGAAGCTTGGCACGCTGCCACCCGGACTTCTTACATTTTACGGGCTAACTGAGCCTTTAGATCCCACGTGGCATGTGCTTGGTTTGGGTTACACGAATGTCGATTCGCTGTTGATTAAAAAAGGAGCTGTGTTACACTTTAATGGTAATTCAAAGCCTTGGTTGAAGATTGGAATGGAAAAGTACAAGCCTTTATGGGAGAAATATGTTGATTATACTCATCCAATGTTGGAGCAATGCAATTTTCGTTGACTTCTTTTTAAAAGTTAACACATATTTAAATTTTGGGTTATTCTTTTCATGTCCATGCGTATAATTAATATATATAACATTTATTGGATAGGATATAATTTCTACACATGAAAAAATGCCTATAGATGGTGGAGTGAGTGATGTTTCAATAATTATCTCTTGAGGATACTGAACATAAAAACCAGGCGTAAACCACAAGTAGAGAGTCAACATCCTCTTGAAGATGGACAACTTTGAAAGATTAATCTGCCCCACCACAAATAGAGAGTCAACATCCGCTTGAAGATTTTTTGCACCCATCTTTATTGCTAGGCGTAAACCAGCTAAGAATGCCTCGTATTCAGTTTCATTGTTTGTGTTTTTTAAGTCTAGCCGGATCGCATATGTGAACTCATGTTTTTCCGAGCTGACCAACCTCAATCCCGCGCCTGCACCATCTTCATTTGATGCACCATCGGTGTACAATAACCACAATTCAACTGATGTTTTCGGCGTAGGGTTCTCAACGACTTTACATTCATGGACCTTGTCCATAGGTGCCTCTATGACAAAGTCTTTCTGCATTTGATCTTTGATCGCTGGTCGTGGTTTATAAACAATGTTATGGCCTCCCAATTCATTTGCCCATTTCACAAGTCTCCTAGAGATTTTTGGCTTCCTTAGAATGGTGCCTATGTGATAATTGGTCAGAATGTTGATTACATGACTGATGAAATACCCACTCAACCTCCCTGATGCATGGACTAAAGCCAAGACTAGCTTTTTCATGGTTGAGTATCTTGTCTTGGGGTCTATTAGCATTCGGCTTACGTAGTAAATTGGAGTCTGAACACCTTCCCTGTCTACCAATAGCACTTTTCCTACAGCTCTGTCAGAAGCCGACAAGTATAGGACAAATGGCTCTTATTCACGCGGGGCAGCTAGGGTTGGTAGTTGGATTAGACACTCCTTCATTTCTTTGAAAGCTCCTTCAGCCTCTGCTGTTCACTGAAATTCATTCTGTTTAACACAGTTGTGCAACGTGCTGATGAAGGGGAACGACTTCGCAACATGATTTCACAGAAAACGGTTTAGCGCGGCCAGCCGGCCGACTAACTGTTGCATTTCTTTAATGCTGCTTGGAGAAGGCATGCGCTCGATGGCTTGAACCTTCTCAAGATTGGCGTTAAAACCGCATTTGGTCACGATGAACCCTAGAAACTTCCCCTCTTCCATTCCAAATGAACATTTTCTTGGGTTGAGCTTCATGTTTACGCTGCGTAGCGACTTGAAAGTTTTCTTTATGTCCTTCAGCATGAGGTCCTCTTCTCAGCTCATGATAACCAAATCGTCTATGTAAACTTCCATGTGTTTCCTGATGTCATCACCAAAGGTTTACCCATTAAACGTTGGTATGTTGCGCCAGCATCGTGCAAACCACATGACATCTTGGTGTAGCAAAAAATACCCATCTTGGTACGAAACGTTGTCTTGTCCTCATCCTTCAAGGCCATTTGCACATGATGGTATCCTTTATAACAATCGAGGAAACACTTCCATCTGAACGACGCAAGGGATTCAATTTTCTTGTCTATCTCAGGAAGAGAATAACAATATTTACGACACGCTTTATTGAGGTCCATGTAATTGACGCACATGCGCCACCTTTCGTTCGATTTTTCTACCATAACTGGGTTGGCTACCCAGGTTTGGTATCTGACTTCGTGTAGTATGTCTGCGTTCAACAGCTCTGATACTTGCTCGTTCATCGCTCTTGTTTTCTCTAACCCCGAGCTGCGCTTTCTTTGTACAACTGGCTCAACAGATGGAAAGGTATTCAGACAATGCTCAGTGACGTCCCGTAGGACACTAGTCATATCGGCTAGTGACCATGCAAAGATATCCATGTTTTTGAAAAGAAACTGCTTTAAGAAAGCACGAATGTTTTTTGACATGGCGAGACCAAGTGTCATTGTTTGTTAAGGGTATTTTCGATTCAAAACCCAATTCTCCGGCTCTGTTCACGAAGTGCTTTTTTCCATCCTTTGCTGGGTGTACCTCATATGCTGCCATCACTTCTTTCCTTGAATAGATGATTGCTACTCCGGTTTCTGTGGGAAAACCGATCACAGAATGCGTAGTGGAAGTCACTGTGACATCCCGAAACGCGTATAAAACTACCCGCGGAGGAATTGTCACGGAGTCACATTACAAATTGTTTCAAAAACATGGTAATTAAAGTTTATGTTTTATTGAATTAATAATTTACATTGTCTTTTGGGAATTCTAAACAAACACAACAACTATTTTATTTTAAGCAAGCTAATGCCCGAGTCCATTCCTACGCGTGGCATACTTGTAAAATCATCAATCATTTGTACCTGAAACATATGTGAAAAAGATGGTCAACAATGAAAAAGATGGTCAATAATGAATGCTGGTAAGTAACATAGGTTTTGTGGTCAAGACTCATGGCATTGTATATTGAGATATGTTTAACCAAATTTAAGAGTTGATATTTTAAATAAATCTTTGTAACCATGAATCTTGACAAAAAAAATGTTTCTTTTGTAAACCTTATGAGTAATCAATTGATTTAAAAGAAAACATTATATGGTTAACTTAGAAACCATTTGTCACTTTCTACAAACCAACCAAATGTTTTGTCTTGTATAAACCAACCAAATGACTTGTCTTGTTTTGTCTTGTATAAACCAACCAAATGACTTGTATTGTATAAACCGACCAAATGACTTGTCTTGTATAATCAAATGTCTTTGTATAAACCAAATGTTTTGTGTAAACAAAATGTCTTGTTTAATCAAAATGTTTTGTCTTGTATAAAACAAGTGCCTTTTTGTATAAAACAAGTGTGATTTGTTGGCGAATACATTCAAGCCTTGTTGACTATCGAACAAACCTTAAAAATAAAAGTTTATCAAAGTGTTACATAGTTTCTGTCATTCCCAGAGGAAACTTCCAAATAGACCAAGGAAGTGGGAATGGGGTTGTCAATCCTTTGGTACCATAACATATTATCGGTTGGCTTGACCAAAGTTATGAATTTATCATTGTCATGTTCAACGCACCATCTAGTTTCATACAATGTAAAGCATGCTGTGTATATAAACCATATGTAAATAAATTTTGTAGATGTGGAAAATAATTTAGCACATATGAATCACCCCAAAACAATTTGAAAACTACAAAGTGGGGAACTATGTACTCACGGGTTGCGTAGATGTCTTGTTCAATCGTGTAAGCAAAGCTCAAGTGTTTCCTAATTATTTTGGAGAATTATATAGTTAGTGTGTATCGTGACTTAAACGGAAGAATGTATAGAATATGGTTTATTAATCAAACGAGCGAAGGGTCTCATATAATATGATTTATTTACCTTACATTCTGATTTGGAAAGTTTCTATAGGTGTTTTGGCCCGTTACGACTTGTTAAGATAGTTATGCCACTTTAACGGGTCGTATGCGTAATTTCGGGTTTGGATAGTCGAATGGGTCCTATGACGAGTCCTATATGTGAAAACATGTTTAATAATCTTGTATGATTAGTTTATATGTCAAAAATATTGCTCACATGAGTGTAAAACCATTTTACGCAAAAAGGGTAATTTAGACATTTTAAAAGTGTCAAAAGTTGACTCGTCATTTAATCCATCACATGGTATGACCATAAGGTATAACCTCAGAGGGTTCTTCCCTATATTACTATGGTCATAAAATGGGATTGGTCGAATCCTAAGGTTGACCAAACGGGTCATATTTGAAAGTTGAAGCAGAAGTCAAACAACTCAACTTTCGACTAAGGAATAAGCGTTAGACTAGAAATGATGAGCTACACATGTTCAAACATGTCTCATAATGTTATAAAACTGATTTGGTGTCAAAAATTTAAGTTTTAATACTTGACAACTCATTAGTCGTAAAATGCATTTTTATGCATTTTTTACTTTTATTTCGTAAAAGTTTGACTCCTCATTTCGCCTACTAAACATGATGATCATAGGGTGTTATCGCAAGGGATTAACACCTTCATTATTACGACCACGTAGCAAAGTTCAGTTTGAACTTTGAGTTGACCAAAATGGTTAGAACTGAAAGTCAAAGCAAAAATCAATTTGCTTGACTTTTGGCTCATAACTAGCCAAATAAATTTAATAAACTAGAAGAAACACTTACTTGTGTTTGGAAGAAGGATTATAACTATGGAATGGAGGCCTCAAAGCAGAAGCAAGCTCCAAGAATGTTTAAGTGAGAAAGAAAGAAAGGTGTGAAGAACATGAAGCTTATTTATACTAATCTTGGATCAAAGAGGTGATGACAAGTGTTTGATGAGGTGTTAGAAGGTTGCTTAGTGTCCTAACAAGTGTTCTAACCAAGTTGAATGTGGCAAAATTTGTGCTAGGTGTCAATACATGAAGATATGTGGCAATACTTAGTTATCAAACAAATTTTTTGCATATGGGCATGTCTTACGGACCGCAAGACATTATGTCTTACGGTCTGCAAGGCCTTCTAACTAAAAAATTTCAGATTTTAGCAGTTTTGGCCCCCGAACTGGTATTATCACTTTTTTTTTTGCCATTTTTAACCCTTCTAACTTGTTATTCAAGCTATATGAAGGGTATTAAGGCACATATAACTTAGATTTTGTTTCGGAAATGTCATGAATATCTTTTTGCTCGATCGTACGATAACATATTTCATAAATAAAATATAAAATTTTATTAAACCCGGAAATGATCGAAAGTGTAAAACGGTTGAAATTCTACAATTTACAATCTTCCCTACTTTGGGAAATTTCGTCTGAAATAGTATTGGTGGAGACTTGTGAAAAAGATGGGGGTATTTCGCTTTCATTTGATCCTCTCATTGGATTCCCAACGAACTTTAACAATTGGTATTCGACTACGCTTGAGTTTCTTGGCTTCACAGTCCATGATTTCCACTGGTTTCTTGACAAAATGCATAGTACTATCAATGCGAATTTCATCAAGAGGGATGTGGAGGTTTTCATCGGTCAAACACTTTTTCAAGTTGGACACATGGAAGATTGGATGAACGTTTCCAAGCTCATGAGGTAGATCGAGTTTGTAGGCTACCTTTCTGATATTTTCAATGATCTTAAAAGGTCCCACATGACGAGGAACTAGTTTACCTTTGTTTACAAATCCAGCCACCCTTCCAAGGGGAAACCTTGAGAAGAACATGGTCACCAATTTGGAATTCTAAAGGTTTGCTTCGTTTGTCAGCATAACTCTTTTGATAACTTCTAGCTTTTAAAAGGTTATTGTGTATTTTAATGATTTTGTCTATTGTTTCTTGAATAAGTATAGGTCCGATGATTTGAGATTCACCAACTTCATTCCAACAGACTTGTGAGTGACATTTTTGACCATAAAGAGCCTCAAAAGGAGCCATGTTGATGCTGGCGTGATAACTATTGTGAGGAGAATTCGATCAAAGGTAGATGAGAATCCCAACTACCATCAAAGTCGATCACACAAGCTCTAAGCATATCCTCAAGTGTCTGGATTATCTTTTCGGTTTGTCGATCCGTTTGAGGATGATATGAAGTGCTTAGATTTAATTTGATTCCCATGGCTAACTGCATGGTGTTCCATAAACGAGATGAGAAACGAGTGTCATGATCTGATATGATGTTCAAAGGGACACCATGATGAAATACAATCTCATCAATATAGATCTTAGCAAGTTTAGAGCTGAAATTCCTCACGAATAGGCAAAAAGTGTGTTGATTTAGTCAGATGATCAATGATTACCCAAATGGCATCATGACCTTTAGAAGTGCGTGGTAATTTAGTGATGAGATCCATAGCAATATTCTCCCACTTCCATACCGGAACTTCTGGTTGTTCAATCAAACCAGAGGGACGTTGATGTTCTGCCTTCACTTTAAGACAAGTATGGCATTTGGAAAGGTATAAGGTTATGTCCTTCTTCATACCCAACCACCAATACTGGGTATGAAGATCTATGTACATTTTGTCTGTACAAGGATGGATAGAATAACAAGACTTATGGGCCTCGTTCATCAACAATGTACGAAGATCATCTTGGTTTGGAAGACACAAACGATTTAAGAAATAGAGTAACCCATCATCTATAGTTTCAAGTTGAAGCTTAAGATTATGCTGCAGTTCATTACACATCTGCCTTCGCTTACGCAAGCACGTTGGGCTTGGAAAATGCATGTTTGGATATCGGATTGGATGCGAACACAGTGAAGTTCGACACGTTCTTTACGACTAAGTGTGCCGACTACCACATTCGCCTTACTAGTATGGTAAAAAAATTTGCAGTCATAGTCGTTCAGAACTTCAACCAAATGTTGTTGTCTCATGTTCAATTCTTTCTGATTAAAAATATGTTGGAGACTTTTGTGGTCAGTGAAAACCACACATTGGTACCTTAAAGGTACTGTCTCCAAATTTTAAGAGCGAAAACAATAGCACCTAACTCAAGATCATAAGTTGTGTAGTTTTTTTTGTGGATTTTCAATTGTCTCGATGCATAGGCTATGACTTTGTCTCTTTGCATAACCACACATTGGTACCATTAAAGGTTTTCCTAGCTTAGTTCGAGGTATTGAAGGATAAGGTTCAAAATCTAGGGACATAAAACTTCTATCAGCACCCGAATTAAAAAGAATAGAATCTGGCTGATTATTAACAAGGAACATACCGTTAACTATGTCATTATTAGCATGAGGCTGGTTAGCATTTATGCTAAATGCACGTCCACGAGCGGGATTAGCAGTAACAAGCTTTAGGCAGTTGTTCTTGAAGTCACCCATCTCGCAACAATTGTAACAAGACTCAGGTGGGAAGTGAGGACGAGCAGGATTTGCTTGGGGTTGAACAGGATTTGGAACATTTGGTTTGGATTAACTTGATAGGTGTTGGCCAAATGACCAAGTTGACCACAGAGAGTACAGTAACAACAGGGTAAATGGTTTTGATGGTGACCATTACATCATTTGCACAAAGGTGCTGTACCAGCATACGGTTCCCTAGCAGGGGGTTGAGCTAGTTGGTTGGTAGCAACTTGATTGGTTGGGGCGACAATAGCAAAATTCCTTGAAGCCTTACGCTTCCTTGAATTTTTGGGGGGTTCGATTGTTATTTCTTTTGGTTTCTCTAGGGTAGACTTAACAATTTGTTTCTTTCCGCTCTTGCGAGTGAGTTTTCCCTTCTTGACCTGAGAATCGGTTGGAGTTGCGGCTAGTTCGATAACCTCCCTAATGGTAGCTGGCTTGCTACCAGTGACTATGTCTTGGATTTGATCAGGTAATCCCTCGATGTATTTCTCAATGGCACAGTCTAATGGTGTAACCATAGTAGGACAGAGTAAGCTCTACTGTTCGTATCGGTCGGTATACGCATGATTTTCTCCACTATCCTATTGGAGATCATAGAATTCGTCTTTGAGAGCCTTCATCTCATTCCTCAGGCAGAACTCTTTCATCATAAGAGTTCCGAGCTCATCACAAGTCAATGCTATAGCTACATCCGCACCTCGATCTCTCATAATTTCATTCCACCACGTAAGTACTCTATTTTGGAAAACACTCAAAGCAAACTCAACCTTACGGTCATTGGAACACTGACAATGGCGGAAGGTGCTCTTAATGCTTTCAAATCATTGTAGGAGCCCAGTAGCTCCCTTAGACCCATAGAACTTTAGAGATTTAGCTGAGTTGAACTGTTTGTAGTTACAAGGTGGGTGTACATTGTTGTTGTTATCGTTATTGTAGGCTTGATTGAGTTGGGTCACAAAGTTTGAAAGTATCGCCGCCATTTATTGAGCGATCATAGCCGCCATTTCAACATTTTGGGTAGTGTCGTGACGAGGAGTTATTCCAAAAGAGAAAAGAATCACGAGGGAAAACGAGTGAGATTAATATTGGATAGTAAAAAGGAAACATTAAATACAGTCGAAACATAAGGATTGTAATCATCATCCATTACTTAAACTTTATAACGATACGGTGAATAGTCAAAGTAAATGAGTTTTTATAATGTATCATGAAAACATGCTTTAGCCTATAAGTGGAAACTCACCCCAAGAGTTCCCATGTAAGAGTGACTGGTTCGATTAAGTGGATTTGTACGAACACTTTAGCCTTAGACAAAAAACTCAGGGTACATGCATCCACCCTTCCAGGTTGCATGTGTTAAAACCCAAACTTTGATGAGATTTTGAAAACTTTAAAGGCTTAAAAGCCTAAAAACAAATCATCTAAGGATAGATGATGATTTCTTGTAAAGTTTTGGAAACTTTGACTTTTAAGAAATGATTAATGACTTTGTATTGTGTTGTAATCACCTAAGGATAGTTGATGGTTTTGTATTAAGAATCTAGACGTGAGTTACCTCACGTTTGGGTCCTAGGAAGGTTATAGTAGGTCAAAAGTATTTATAATAACCTAATTCCCTAAAACTATGGCTTTGATACCAATCTGTAACACCCTGACCGCGTATAAAACAACCCGCAACGGAATCGTCTGGGAGTCACGTTACAAATTGTTTCAAACACATGATACTTAATCTTACGTTTTATTGAATTAATAATTTACATTGTATTTTGGGAATTCTAAGGCCCGAGTCCATTCCTACGCGTGACATACTTGTAAAATCATCAATCATTTGTACCTGAAACATATGTGAAAAAGACGGTCAACAATGAATGTTGGTGAGTAACATAGGTTTTATGGTCAAGCCTCATGGCATTGGATATTGAAATATGTTTAACCAACTTCAAGATTTGATATTATGATACCCATGACGAAACCAGGTCCACCTTAATTGGTCCTAAACTTAAAGCATGATTAAAACAATAATTATGCGTGAACTTTGCAAATTTGCATGACTTGTGTGCTATACTAAATGATGTCTGATATGTCTCGGAGGAATACGAGAGCACGTCATGGTTAACATGACACTATTAAGGACCAACGATGTGAGGTTGGTGTCCTTAGCCTTTAACAACGTGTTAAACGGGGACTCGGCGTTTAACAGGGCATTTATTCGACTGTGATTATTAGGCCAACGATAGGCCCCTTTATGATTCTGAGTTCACGAAACATTTTGATTACGTGCCATAGACTAGGACATAATATTAGAAACAAATCGGAGCTCGGGCACAAAAAACGAGACGGTTCCCGGTTAGGGAAACGTTTTGTTTTAAGAGCGATGAAAGACAAACCAAACATGCAAGGAATGGTCAATCAAGCCTAAAAACACTTAAACTAACATAATACGAGGCTTTTATGATTAAAACATAACCGTCTCAGGTTTCGAGACGATTATGCTCAGTTTTTAAAACCGAGTCTTTTGACAGTAAGAACGCAAAAAACGGAGCCCGTTTCGCAAATCGGAGACGCGTGCGGTACCCAAAAACGAACCTAATCGCAACCTGTAAGATAAACATTATCTTTTAGCGCGATTTACGAAGCACGAGGGTGGCCCATGTGGACCCCACCCCATACCGCCACCCCCCATATATATATAATTTTTTTCTTTTATTTCTTTCATGTTTATTTCAAATTTCACAAGATCCTCCCAAAATTCTGCCATAAACACCTTATAATCAGCTGATCATCCTTCAATCCATCACTAAATCAAGGTGATTTCACAGGTTTTAAGTGGTTTTGATTGTTATTTCTTGATTAAACGCGATTATAACCCTAAAAACTCATTTTATTCATGAATTTTGGAAGGTTTAAACAATTTCTTGGCTGATTAAGAACACCTTGGGAATTCTCTGGTGTTATATGGCAGCCATGAGCACAAATATTTGGCCCTAATCAACACCTGTTTGACTAAAATCGCATAACTATTCGAGTAACCGAAAAACAAGGAAACAAAGCTTGATTGATCTAAGTTCTAGCATATTTGGATTGTACTTGATGTGTAGGTACTGAATATAGCACCCACACACTTCTGGACTCACAAGGAACGCTTGGAAACGAAGCCTGCGCTAGGTATAACACCCGAGAACCGAAACTAGGATAGGCAGAATTTTGTTTTGCCTATAACTTAGTCCGTGATACTTGGATTGAGCTGACATTTGGTGTGGTGTTGTAGGGTGTTGACAGGAGTGTCCACGTAAAATTTTACAATTTTAAATTTTCTACAAGTTTTGGTAAATTTTTTTACTGTTTTATCAAAACAAATCCAGGAAAGGGTCAATAAATTACCAAATATTTAATGAACACTAAGAAACATATAAGAAAAGTTCTGAAAAGTTTCAGGGTCCATTGGTTGAGTTTTGATTCAGGTTAAAAATCCGCGTTTTTGAGAGTTTTTGGTAGCCAGAAACGCACCAAAACGAAATTGGAAAAATCTCAAATTATTATGAGAAGTTCTTGTACATGTAAGGGATGTTCTGGATTTGTTTGGGAATTTTTGGACCATTGGTGATGATTAATGTTAATTATTTGGTTAAATATTGTTTTACAAATAATTTATTTATATAAGGAAAATGCCAAAATAAATTCCAAAATTATTTTTCCATAATCTACAGATTTTTACTGATGTATATAAAAATTTACATATTTTTATTCAAATTCTAGATTAAATGGGAATTTATGGAATTAAAAATGGGTTATTTTAAATCAATTTCGGCAGTTTACCGTACAACGAACCCGCTGGAACCGGGAGCTGACTCAACCCGTCAATTACTAAAACTGGAACACTGGGAGTATTCCGGGATTTTCCCTGGCAAATTGGACACTAAGGGGTGTGTCCGAAGACAGTTCGGGCGAATTCCCGACGGTGAAAATGGAAACTCAAATTTGGGGAACCTAGACTCTCCAAATACCCAAACTCCCTTAATGAAAAGTTAATCATTCTTAAATGGCAATGTATTGGCACTATTGGTATTCCAATACCGTTACTCAAACATGTTAAACTACTGACTTTAGCTGGCACGCGAAACGGTGCCCGAAAGCCAAACAGAAAACTAATACTACCCTGACCTCCATCACCATACCAGTGTCATATAGACTCAATCCGGGGTGAAAACTCCTGACTGAATCCAAGTTATAACCATTACCAACTTAGATACTGATTTGAGTCCATACTTGCATGTGTGTTATTAAAGTTGATCCAGTTGCTTGATCACTCTTGTGTTGAGATTACTACCCGCACAGTGAGTTCACTTCCTTGCTTTTAAATTGTTTTACTGTTTTCTGGGGACTTGCATGTTAAAAAACTGTGTTGATTACACCAAGTTGGGAGTGAGTTTCACTCCACCACTTTTAAACTATGTTATACTGTTTTTTGGAGTGACTTGCATGTTACGAAACTGCGTTAATTGCACCAACTATGATGATGTGAATTATCTAACACACGAACACCCTCCCCTCTACAAGTGATTAGTGTAAGCCATGGGCAGTGGATAGTATTATTGGTCTGACAAGCCCAGTGCCACCAGGCCGTGTCGATGGGACACGGTGTGTAGGCAACCAGGCACTGCACGCGTCCTAAACTTGGTTATGTTGTTAGGCATAATTGTAGGGGAACGTTGAACTGCTTGTGATGCAGTTGGTGGGAAGTGTCTGGGGTGACACGACCCTGTGCGATGATGTGTCTGTATGACACGGAGTGACTATGACAGGTCAAGGTTTCACTTGTGTACTCGTGTAATTCCGTCGGTGACTATGACCAGTGCAATTAAACATGTTAACACATATTGTTCCACCACAACTAAATCGGTGGAACTCACCAGCAGCGTGTAGCTGACCCTTTTTTTAAAAACTAACATGCATTTCAGGTAAGACTAAGCAAGAATAAGGCTTGTGTGTGTGGATGGCTTGGGTAGCAAACTGTAGCTGAATAAGAGCTGTAGTGGCTCATAGCTCCGTACTTAAACTTATGGTTTGTAATATGATACTTTATGTATGTTGTAACCGAGGTTCCCACTTTATGTGATATCATGTTTTTAAATTATGGGGAATTACCATGTGTATGCCGCACCCTGCAATTGTCTTCCGCTGCGAGTTGGGGTGTGACAGAAGATGGTATCAGAGCCTTCGGTTATAGCGAACTAGGTATCTCTAAAGAACCTAGACTATAATCCTAAGTTAGTCTCCACACGCTGAGAACCTCTAGAGACTGAGTAGTATGGCTATTACCAGGAAGCCCTAGTGGGGCAAATAAATTATTGTGGTCCGGAACGTGCTTATGTGTATAATTGTGGAATGTTGAGTTGGTTATTTCGGTCAGTCAAATGAACGTTGTATGTGGTTTTCTTTCTATAGGTATCATGTCGCATCATTCGAGTCGCCAGACTACTTCTCCTACGGAGACCGATCCTGAGGAGGATCCACTGATACCCCCTTGACATTGAGCAATGAGCCAGATCCTTCTGGCTACTGTTGTGGTCCTTATCCACCCAGACCCCGTACTAGGCGCGAGGGAGAGGTCTCGAGCGCCTCCCGCTCTCCATCTCACCATCCGACTAGCTCCTCGGAGCGTAGTCGTACCCCAGACATTGCCATTCAGATAGGACCGATCTCCCGGAGCCCTACTCCTGCTATGGAGCATTGGGAGTGGGAGCCAATTGCACCCCGCTTACCTTCACCAGAGACTCCTCCCGATCCTTATATTCCTTCCACCCCGAGTACTTATTTACCATCTTCACCTAGCTCCCATGAGATACCCACCTTTGGCCTCTGACAGACGGCTCGTCGGAGGGTACTTACACCTGTACCTGTGTTTACACAAGTGTGTTTCTCCTATTCGTCCGAGACCGGTACCTATAGGGACCCAACAACACTTTACTGCCCATTTCCTTACACCACCTAGAGAGGACCTTTCTCCTTTTCACACTTATGAGCGAGGTGGCCCTTCTCGCCCGGTTAGAGAGTCTACACCCCTGTTTGGGGCATACCAGTTCCTCCTCAGGAGGCACCTGCTCCCATCACCGAGAGCAATTTGATGGGGTATTTGTTTGAGCAGATTTCACTGCTACGGATGGTGCGGGATGAGGACGAGCAGCATAGGAGAGCGTGGGAGATTACTTGATCGTCCTACAGCAGGTAATCATTGCATTGCAGCAGGTATGGGTTATGTTCATCACCACCAGGATCGTTTTCGAGCGATGCTATATGGATGTATCAGTACTATCATAGGCATGGTGGCAGGGTTTGTAGGTTTGACGTGTTGGTTGTGGCGATCTTAGTATGGTTTTCTTTATAGCATAGACATATATGATTTGTCTTTCCCCATCCTACCAAGCACTGGGTTATGCCCATGTCGAGGTGGTGATGTAGTTGTAGTGTTCTTTGTTTTCGTGGTTGGTGTTTCTGTAGCATGGCAGATGTACTTCACTTCGGTGACATGTTTTGACAGCACATCTAGGCACTGGCCCTTATGGGTTAAGTCTATGTGCAAATTTTGACAGTTATATGATGACAGATATTATATATATGATGATGGTGTTTTGGGGTATACATGTTGTGAATTTATATGTGATGAAATGATGTGATATGTGACAATTGACTATGTGACATTGATCCTTATATATCTATGGTTTATAATAGAATGGCCCCGAAACGCGCACCACAAATGACTGAGGTAGAAATTGCGCAAATGATAGTGCAACAGCTTCAGGCAGTTATCCCCACAATTGTGGCGCAGGTTAGCGCCGGTATCAATGCGAACCCGCAACTGAATCCGCAACCCGAACCGGTAGGTCAAAACAATAATCAAAACAATGGTAGGCCGGTTTGCACATATAAGCATTTCATGGAGTGCAAAACGATGGAATTAAATGGAACTGAAGGACCGAATGGGTTAGTAAAGTGGATAGAGAAGTCGGAATCGGTAATCAACATAAGTAATTGTCCTGGTGACTGTGCGGTTAAGTATACAACTTGTACCTTTACCGACCATGTGTTAAACTGGTGGAACACTATTGTTCAATCTCGCGGACAGGACACAATTAATGCTATGACTTGGGATGATCCTAAGGTACTGATGAGGGAAAGGTTCTGTCCAGCCCATGAAATTCAGAAGCTTGAACATGAGTTTTAGAACCTACAGATGCAAGGTGCCGACCATGTAGGTTACACGAATCGCTTCAATGAACTGGCACGCATATTGCCAGACTTGGTTCGACCGGAGCCCAAGAGGATTGAAAGGTATATCTGGGGACTGGCCCCAGAAGTAAGGAGTATCAGCAACTCGGTGGAACACCTGACCATGCACGAGGTGGTAGCCAGGTCAGGTACTGTTACGTATGACATGGTTAGGCGTAAGATTTTGACGATGCCCGGAGAGCAAGCCGGGAACAAGCGAGAAGCCCCAGAGAGCAGTCGCGCAAGGGCAGCAGCATCAAAGAGGGGGAGAGCTACCAGCCAGATCTACCAGCCAGAGCTACGCCATGACTACCCCGACGGGTAACATTGATAACTACAAGGGAGACGCTCCAAAGTGCAACAAGTGCACTCTCCACCACATGGGTACATGTCAAGGATTGGTATGCTGGAAGTGTCATAAAGATGGGCATTATGCCTGAAATTGTAAGATGTCAGTGGAACCCAATCCCAAACCAACCTGTTTTCAACCACCTAGACCTCAACCTCTTCAGCAACGACCCCATCAATCAACCCCCAGGTTACTTATCCCTGTATGTGCTTTGGATGTGGCAGTACGAAACATTTTCAGAATCATTTCCCAAAGTTAGCTCAGCAGATGGCAGGAATGAATACCCAGAACCAAGCATCTACCTCGAATGCAGCTCGAGGTCGTGCCTTTGTCACGGGACCTGTTGACGCACGCCAGGATCCCAATGTGGTTTCAGGTACGTTCCTTGTTTTCGATCAATTAGCTTCGGTATTATTTGATACAGGAGCCGATAGAAGTTATGTTTCAATTGCATTTTTGCCACTATTGAATATGCCCGCTATTGACTTAAAACAACCCTATACCGTCAAACTTGCCAATGGAAAACCGATCATTAGTCACCAACTTATTGTTAACTACCCTATAACCCCTAATGGTTACCAATTTACTATCGACCTGTTACCCATAGAATTGGGTAGTTTTGATATCGTCGTAGGAATGGACTATCTGTCCAACCATCGCGCGGAGGTGTTGTGTGAACAAAAGTTTGTGAAGATTCCTTTATCCTCGACTGATGCAATCATGGTACAGGGGGAGAAGTTAGGTACCATGCTAAACATCGTATCTCACCTCAAGGCGTTGAAGTATACACGACAGGAAGGTGACGTGTTTTTGGCCAGCATCACAACCGAAGAACCAGCTGAGAAACCTATTAAAGACATCCCGGTAGTATGTGAATACCCTGATGTGTTCCCGGAGGAATTTCCCGGATTGCCGCCCAATCGGCAAGTCGAGTTTCGTATCGACTTAATACCGGCAACAACACCCATTGCCAAAGCCCCATATCACCTTGCACCGTCCGAGATGTAAGAGCTATCCACACAGCTGCAGGAGTTACTTGATCGTGGTTTCATCCATCCTAGCTATTCTCCTTGGGGAGTCCCAGTCTTATTTGTGAAGAAAAAGGAGGGTAGCTTCCGAATGTGCAGCGACTACCGAGAGTTGAATAAGGTCACTATCAAGAATCGTTACCCTCTTCCAAGGATCGATGATCTTTTTGATCAGCTACAAGGAGCCCGATATTTTTCTAAGATAGATCTTCGGTCAGGTTACCATCAAGTGAAGGTCCAAGAGGACGATATTCCTAAGACAGCGTTTCGAACTCGTTATGGCACTATGAGTTCCTAGTTATGCCCTTTGGGTTAACCAACGCACCGGCTATGTTCATGGACCTCATGAACCAGGTATGTAAACCATACCTTGACAAATTTGTCATCTTCATCATCGACGATATCTTAATCTACTCCAAGAGCAAGGACGAGTACGAGCATCACTTACGTGCTGTCTTGGAGATACCACGGACATAACAATTGTATGCTAAATTGTCTAAGTGCGACTTTTGGTTGCAAGCCGTACAATTTTTAGGACATGTGGTGGATCAATACGGAATCCACGTGGACCCAAGCAAGATCAAAGCAATCAAGAATTGGCCGGCGTCGAAATCTCCACAAGAAATACGCCAATTCTTGGGACTGGCAGGGTATTACCACCGCTTCATCGCAAACTTCTCAAGTATCGCCCAATCGCTAACCGCTTTGACGCAAAAGGACAGGAAGTATGAATGGGGTGAAGACCAGGAAACAACGTTCCAGCTGTTGAAACGAAAGTTACATGAGGCCCCAATCCTGATGTTACCTGAAGGCAATGACGACTTTGTCGTATATTGTGACGCATCGCGACAAGGCTCGGATGTGTCCTTATGCAAAGAAATAAAGTTATTGCGTATGCTTCTAGACAACTAAAGGTGCACGAAAAGAATCACAGGACGCATGATTTGGAAATAGGCGTAGTTATATTAGCACTAAAAATTTGGAGACATTATTTATATGGTACCAAGTGTACTATATATACGGATCACAAAAGCCTCCAACATATCTTCGACCAAAAGGAATTGAACATGAGGCAACGCAGATGGGTGGAATTGTTAAACGATTATGACTGTGAGATAAAGTACCACCCGGGGAAAGCTAATGTGGTAGCGGATGCGCTAAGTAGGAAGATCGAATTAAACCCCTCCGAGTGAGAGCCTTGGGAATGATTGTGCAGACGAGCCTTATAGAGAAGATCCGAAATGCACAAATGCAGACCTTGGAGGAAATCAGTTACCCGATGAAGGATTGCACGAGAATGAGAGAAGCTTCATGAAGAAAACGGATGGGGTGTTATATTTCAAGAATCGAGTGTGGATTCCTGCAAGTTCGGAACTGAGACAGTTGAATAATGGACGAGGCTCATAAATCGAAATATTCGATTCACCCTGGTACAGACAAGATGTACCATGACCTTAAAGAGTTTTATTGGTGGCCGAGAATGAAAAAGGACGTGGCCGAATATGTAAGCCAATGCTTGACTTGTGCGCGAGTCAAGGCCTAGTATCAGAAACCCTCACGAATGTTACAACAACCCGAGATACCTTAGTGGAAATGGGAACAAATCACGATGGATTTCGTTACCCATCTTCCATGAACGCCTCGTGGTCATGATGTGATTAGGGTAATCGTAGATCGACTGACCAAATCCACACATTTTATTCCGATTCATACAACTTATAAAACCGACCAGTTGGCCGAAATCTACACTAACGAAATAGTAGCCAGACATGTTGTCCCGATTGCCATTACTAGCATAGGAACCTAAATTGGTATCTGACATTCGTATATGCGAAATTTATATGACGTGTTAATCGAATATGCAAGATTTACTGTTTAATAGTTGTTTATTGATCATAAATGTTCAGTACATGTCAAATCCTGATCGGGCAGAGCTTCGCCGTCCAAGTGACAAAGTTGCAGAAGTTACAAATGAAATCATCAAGGCACCTATTTATAGAGTAACAAGTTCGCTGGGGGGAAGTCAAGTTCGCTGGGGGGAAGTCAAGTTCGGGCGAACTTGACTTGATCAATTTTGGCCGAACTTGATCTTACATTTTGAATTCGGGCGAACTTGTTAACTATTTACATAAATAATCCTATATTTTGACATAATCTAGCCCAAAACAAACAGACTCGATCCAAGACTAAGACATAGACATTATGTACTAACAGACTTCCCCTTGGATATCGTCTTCGTCTTGATCAGTCTTCAAAGCTCTTACTTTTGTCTTACGCGTCCAAAGAAGTTTTTGTATGGCTTTCTTCTTCATTCTTGCGACGGAATCGGCGTTTTATCTGTAGGTGACACTTTTGTCATGAATTGAAAACGTCTCAGTCTCGCCTCTCTACCCATCTCATGAATACGTTCAATATGCTTCTCCTCTTTCAAAAACTCTTTGCGCTCTAATTCTCTCCAACTGTATTCCCACATTCTTCCAGAATTAACTTCATGTACATAACAGACATTCACAACCCTCTGATATTGCATCGCTTGTTCTTTCTCACGTTCTTCATAGAAAATCTTGCTAAAGAATAAACATTTGATATCCTCCTTTGAGCAGTTCACTAGCCACATCGGGTCTAGTATTCTAATCGTTCTCCATAGCCTTCTTAAACCTTCTACCCCAAACATTTCAACCCTTTCTTTAGTGATATCCAAATGATCTTCAAATCTTAGAACAATCACTGCTTCACACGTTGTCGGATCAATTTGCCACCACTTAAATACCGGATAGAAATTCTTTTTAATCGGCATTAGGGGCATATTCCTCATCGCTCTCGGATGCTTCATAATCGACGTTATATCCTTTATACCAATCTTCTTGTCTATTTTGATTTGCCGTTTAGGAATAAATGGCTTCTAGTATCTAAAACCTTTTGTTGCTTCAAACTTGATCATCTTCCATAACAACTGATCAATAAACTTCATATGGTATGTGACGTTACGTGTCTACACCAATTCCTCAACATCCCAGTACGGAAATGTCTTGAAATCTGCCAAGTATTTGAAGTATTAAACTCCAAACTCACATTTAATGGCATAAACGTTCAACTCTTTAAACCATCCCCAGCTCAAAATATCTCCCAATGAAACATCTTTATCTCTGGTAAAGAATGCTAGTGGACGTTGAAACTTTCGTTCTTTTGGCATTTCTTTAAACCAGGACTTCTTTGCTTGTGCGATTTCTTCCTTCGTCATTGGTTTAGGGATTCTTCCTTCTCGTACAGACTCTTCAATCTTTTCTTTCAACATATCTTAATTAAGCTGCTCATACATTTCTTCAAATGTTGGAAAACTATCAGTGTTCTGACCAACGTACTTCTCAGCTTCATCTTTCTCATCGTCAGACGACCAATCTTCAACTATCACCTTGTTGTACTCGTCAGCTACATATCTACATTTGTAACAATACTCATTTGGCTCAAACGTATTCACATTCAAAACTTGTTCTTCAAAGGCGAAATCGAATGTTTCAGCATCAACATCGATCAACTTTGCTAAATCTTCTTTTGAGTAATTATGAACATACCCGCCTTCTTCAACATTGTGTTCGAGCATTAGAATCATCGGCTTTGTAGGCATAGCAGCAACATGCATAGCAGTAATAGCATCAGTCATATCAACATCTTTCTGCCCTGTCTCCCCTGTCTGCTCCCCCTGAGTTTGAGCATCCATCATATTAACATCATCTTTGAGCAACGAGGAAAAATAAAACTCATCATTTACTTTGGCATCAATCAATTTCAGAACAACTCCACCCTGATCGTCATCATTATTACCATCATCGTTGTCAGAGTCGTCTTTAGTGTCATTAACCGGTTCATAATCATTTTTATCTTCAGCTTCTTCATCATCTTTCTTTTCAGTTTATGTTTCTAGAACAATAGTAGACTCAGAAGCTTTTGCAGATTCAATCACTGTCTCAGTAATCTCAGGCATACTTTCGATCACATTCTTGCCTTTTCCCTGTTCAACTATTTCTCTCTCTGCCTTTTCTTTAGCTTCTTGCAGATCCATATGAGCATATTCAGCAGCAAAGTCAATACCTAAACTATTTGTCAGAACTTTCTGTAGCCTATTAAATCTTCGATCATTCATTTCACGTTCAGATCACAATTCTGCTATTTCTTTAAGTAATCTTTCGTTCGCGTCTTGTAAGCTTTCAATTAGGGCCTTCATATACCCTCGGTCACTTTCCAAGAATTTGACTTTATCACTCAGAATCTCTATCTCCACTTCACTCTGTTTCACTAAACTTTCTAATGCAGCTTTTTCGACTTCATTCTTTTCAACTTTTTCACACGCTTTTCAAGTTCATCGACATCTGATGATTCTGGAAAGAAATCATTTATATCCTGAATATCAATCGGCTCATTAGGAATATCTCCAAATAACTTGTATTTCAGAGTAGTCTTCGGCGTAGACTTTGGAGTATTCTTTGGTGTAGAAGCTTTAGGAGTTGAGCTTTCAGGATGAGCAGCTGTTGGAGGATCTTGCGATTGAGTAGCTGAAATTTCGAGCAATTCAGACTCAGGAGGTTCTTGTGTGACTCCTGTCTGTACTACGTCTCTTGTACTTCAGAGTTTGAACTTTTTCGGCCGCAAGAGGTTCTTGTGTAACTCCTGATGATTTTGCACAAGAAGGTTCTTGTGGGACTTATGTGCTTTTCTCTTGGCCCACATATCGACGACTTTCCGGTTTCTGAACTTTCTTTCCTTTAGTCTTTGGAGAACCAGTAGTCTTCGTTGATATATCTGTTGCAGAAGACTTAACTCGTTTAGTTTTCTTCTTTGGCCTCTCCTCATCTGAATCTTTTTCATGTTCTGGCTTGTAATCTGCTTCTGTTTCTTTGACTTTCTCAGCAGCTATTTTGGCGATGGCTATCTTTGTTGCTATTTCCAATGAATCATCGCTATCTTCATCTTTGTCAGATGTAGCCGAAATCACATCATCCTCTTGAGTAGTCTTTTCAACCTCTTGACTCTCAATGTTTACCGCAGCACTCGAACCAGCTTCAGTTTGAACGTCAACAGGCTCATCTTCGTCAATTAACATCGTTTCAACCTTCTTTGACTTTCGCGACGTTTTCTTCTTTTCTTGAACAACCACCTTCTTTAGAAATTAGGCGCTTCTTTTCTCTTTAAACAACGATAACCATTCCAACTCAGCGTCCTTTCATTTTCATTACCGCTATCATCTTTCCTCCACTTGTATTCTGGTGGCGCAATAAAGTTTTCAGAGACTATAGCACCGAATAAAGGCTTTGCAATTGGTGCTGAAGACTGTTTCTGGAATGTGATCAGCTTCTTGACGGTCGTATCATCCAGATGACTAAGATAAAGAATATCATTAGGATCCTTTGCTATCTTCTTGAATTTATCATCGATCAGCATCTGTACGAATCTTGGATACATCATAAGCCTGTTAGAACCCAGGTTGTTCTTCATGTGTGTGAAAACGAGCTTTGAAAAGTTAAATTTCTTGTTCCGAATAAGCGCCGTGGCTGCCTATAATCTTGCACATCGTCTAAACCAGCTTTACGATGACTGAAGGCATGGATAATTGCGTGCATCAAAAACTTGTAAGGATTAGGGACTGATCCTTTCTTCAGAGTAGACTCATTCACATGCCCCTTGTACCTGTGACATCCCGGAAAAAATCAGGCATCGTCCTTTGTATTTATACGATTTAATCTTTCAGATATACATACACAGAATAAACTCATGTCGCGAATATTTGACAAATTATAATATATGTTTAGTTATTTAATGGCTTATATTAAATGTTCCATTAAAAAGCCGAACCTGAGCTCAAACAGTTTCAACCTTTTGCGAACCCAATCCGCTACCACACACCTTGCGACCCAAGTAAACCCAACCCGATACCCCTTACCCTCTCTCGGCCCATGCACCTAGCCGCCCCCTTGTGTTTCTTGGGGAACAAGTTTGGAATTTATAAATAAAAACAAGTTATTAAAATTCAAAACCCTACTCCCCCTTCCCCCTTGAAAAGTCGACGGCAGCTAAACCCCCCTCTCGATCCCAAGGCAGCCCCCCTCTCATCGATCACTAGCTCTCTCTTTCTCTAGTTCCCTTTGCTTAAAGGTTAGTATCTTGATTATGTTTGTGATTCATGGTGTGATTTTGTGTAAACATGGTTGTGATCATGAGTTCTTATGATACGGTTTTGTTGTTGTATGAATAGCTTCGGGTGATTATACGATGGTTTGGGTTTATTGACGATATGTATGCGTAAATAATCATTGGCTACGTTTTCTTTGTGAAAATCATGATGTTATTGCTAGGGTTATGAAATCATTGATATGGCTAGGTGATAATTGATATCTGCGGGTAGTTGTTATTCGAAGGTGTTGTGATAGCTAAATATGATTCGGGTATCGTTTAGAATGAAAACAGACTGCTGATTTGCGATAACAACCAACTTCAGTTGGCTGTAAATGGATAGTTATAAATCGAAAAATTGATTTTCTGAAGTCTAAAATGTACGTTTTTCAAATTAATTATTTCGTGCAGCAGCTGAAGCTTGATTTTTTGAAAAATGCTTCTAATGGAATCGGAATCCCATTTTTCCGAGGTCATTTACTATTTTAAATTAATTATTTCGTACAGCAGCTGAAGCTGCGTTTTTCTGCAGAAATTATGTGTTGTTTGCTGGGTGATATCTCATAATCTGGGTAGAATTAAGTCATGAAATTCATACAGTAGCTAGAGACGGGAGTTTCTGAAAGACTCTGCCTGGAATTTCGTCAATCGGATAAACAACGATTTTTAAATGAATTTTTCCATGGACTACAGTCAGAAAGTGACGAATCTGACTGCAGCCTAGTAAATAATTTTTATTAAATATTTGGTAATGATTTAGGACCTAAAAATTTTACACCAAGCTTTACAGACCGTTTGACACATTTTGTAAAATAATTGGAAATTTTGGAACATGGGAACTATTTTATAAAATTCCCGAAAACAATCCAGTTTTGAGTGTTAATATTGAAAGTTGATAAGCTGCAAAATGTGTTTCTAAATGTTGGTTGTGCTACCTAAGGATGATTTGAACCTATTATTGTCAAATTAGACATTATTTAGATTGTCGTGTGCTATGATCACATATCTATATATGTATATATATATATATATATATATATATTATATATATATATATATATATATATATATATATATATATATATATATATATATATATATATGCGGGGTATGTATAAGTTGTTGACGTGATTGCCTGATACGTGTTAAGATAAGTGCATGGACTTCGTGTCTTACATGAACATACTGATAAATTGAATGGTAATCATATTAGGACGATATTGACCAACCTCAACTTGTAATCACCTTAAAAGTCTAACCGAGCAATTAAAGGTGAGTTCACGGCCCCTTATTCTTTAAACGCTTACAAAACACAGGGGGAGAAAACATGTACATGTTACAGTGATGTATAGGTGGGATATATTATGGTATAGTAATGTCTTTCTATTTAGAGTTATGTTATACGGTTATGGTCACAAGGAAGCATATATCACATGTTAGTCCCCTTAACACTTACGATGCCGTTAGTATTGGATTATAGCGAGGGAATTTTTAGAAGTACTACTGGGACCGACAAGCCCCACTCAAACTGGTCGCGCCAGTTAGACCAAACGTTGATGGTCACAGGTGTAGAATTTGCCTAACACTTAGCCATGGTTAGTGATAGACCTGGCACAACAGGGGCATCAACGTCAGCTTCGGATCGAACACTTTGTTGACATGACCTAGGTTAGCTACCAAAAACATATAACATAAACTGCTAATCAATGTAACAACACGGTTCGGGTTTTGAATTGTGAACAACTTATAACAACACGACTCGGGTTTTGAATAGGGAATAACTTATAACAACATGATTCGGGTTTTGAATCGGGAAACTTGAACATTCTAATTCGGGTTTAGATCAGGGGTTACCTATCACAACATACTGGTTTGTGATTTGAACCAGTGGAAACAACTTATCTTATATCTGTAGACTAAAACATGTGAACTCACTCATCATAATTGTTGACACTTGATTTTTACATGTTTTCTCAGGTTGCTAAGGTAGCACACATCAGGAGTAGGATGCACTATGGTGTCGCATTGATTTCATCAAATATCTAGACACAACTTTAAATTACATTAAGTATTTTGGTTTTGTAATTATTACGCTTCCGCAACTCAATTGTATAAACAATATTTTCTCATCAATGAGCAAGCAGGATATTTTTTTTAAACTCATATAGTGGTCCTTCAGTATGACTAATGACTGTGATCCTGGTTTGTCACGCGCCTCGCGGTAAAACCTCACAAGTGGATTTTTGAGGGTGTGACAGATTGGTATCAGAGCCAATTGTTATAGTGAACTAGGTTTGAATTAGAGAGTAGACTTAGTCTATAGCCTTAGACACTGCATTAGTCATACACCAACACAGACACTCATACATGGCATACAAGAACACTCATACATGATAAGCCTACGCACTTACATTGAAATTGCGGGCATGTCGACATCATCCACTTAACCCTCTGTTGACGAGGTACACATCAAACTTTTTGTATCTTCATCCCTTGTGGCGTTGTCGTGGGATCGCCAACGACCCGTATCTACTCCTATCCAAGGGCCGTGAGACAGAGCCTCTGGAGGGGTTTCTCACATCACAATCATCTTTACCTCTTCCTACACCACATAACTGAACAAACCACCGGCTTGAGCCTACTGATGGTACTATCAGATATGGTGAGCTTTCTCAAGTCCATGATTGGAACGACATCCAACATTGACGCATATCTCTTTGGAGTTCGGTTCATCGAAAACGAGTCCTTTCCCTACCTACTAACGACAATCCCAGGTCTCATTAGTTTTACTTTCTTTCAACTTACGCACGTGAACCTTGCGTGAGGCACCCTGCGTTAGGACAGACCATTTCACATGTTATTATAGAAATCCATTGACATTGAGATGTCATCATTTTCCAGAGCCACTTGTCTACATCTTTGGTTGATGTTCTTCAAGAGAATGTTTGACCATGAAGCTGAGCACACTTTGCCAATTGCACACCCGAACTCTATCCTGACTCGGATGGTAGAGCGATTGCCTTGCTTTCCGGTAATTTACGTTAATGAACCAGTTTCATCTCTTAAATTCACATTTCTTGTGCATGCTTGTTCCATATGCATGTGTCCATCTACAAACCACTATAACAGACTCTCATAGTGTATTTTAACTCGAGTGAATACTCGGATCGAACGATTCCCAACTACCCTTTCCCATAAAACTCCTAATAGATCAACGTATGGTTGATGAATACGCTTTTGATGACATCTTTCAATATTTTTCTTTGGGAAACACCTTGTACTCAACAATCCAATGCAGAGACATTGGAACACAAGATAGATGAAACTAGGGTGAACATGCAAACCAACTTATCATTACGGGTGCACACGTAATAGTAATTTGCGATGCATGTGAATCCTTGTGAAACCTTGTGTGTGTATAAATTGTCACAACCTATGATTTTCATGTTTAAAACTTCCACTACCAGTAGTAGTCCTCGTAAACCACTCATCGATAAACTAGCACCGTTAAACACATTCGGTATTTGACAGAGGCAACTACCAGGTTGAAGATGTTCTCGAACACATTGAGCTTTCATCGATAGAATCCCTCATTATTTGTTTTAACTAATGTGAACGTCTTAATGAAACTAAGATTCTCACCAGAACCTGTCGCTTGATCGAAACCCTACCAGAATCGAAGGGTAAACCTTTCAACATCAGCATAAACGAAACATGAAGAATCCCTCGTACGCTGTACGCATACACTTTACCCCTTACGCTCACCCGGTAATTTTTTCCTTGGACCCCATTACTCTGTCATGTGGCTAACTCTCATTCTAACTAGTGTTACATCCCAACATATTCAATTTTGCAAGTGAATTTCCTGAAATGGTTCCATCATCTCAAGAACATTGGAGGACGGAGATACAAGTTAGTCAACACCCATACGAACGCGATGACTTACATAATAATTTTACCTCCTATATTACCAGAGTCGTTATTTAACAAAGGGAGTCTATTCCCCAACCTTGCACTGTTCGATACTTACCATTTAGTAAGATAGCTAGTTACCGTTGTCGATAAATCCCTCGTTCCATTATCATAGTCACACTACATCGTTGATTCCCTAAGCATAAACTCCCATATAATTTTGCTTTAGTTTAAAAGAACTCGATAAATCGCCTTTTCGATTCGTTGCGATCACTTCTTGAACCCTGAAGATGGTGATGTATTGTTATTATGACCATACAGTTTTTGATTATATTTTCGCGTCCTTGTAATGAAACTTCTTGACGACATAGGTGATGTTCCTAATACACACATTTTAGTTCAACTCTTCAAACTTGGTTGCATACATGTTCGACTGATTACACACTCAATTTCATATATAGATTTTTGTGAATCCATTTTTATTCACATTCGAACCAGCTCGGCGACTGTAGAGAACGCTCCGGTTGAACCGGAGCACTACGAATTCGACCAACCATTATTTTTCTACATAATTCATATTGTGTCAACAACTTCAATGTAACGTTTCCCAACGACCGGTAACGTCACTTGATTTCTATTTATACCGCTTGTGTGAAACTAACTACATCCTCATCATCGTATTCATTATTTAACTAGTGATTCTAAAACAATTATGTGAAACAGACTGATGACAGCCACGTCTTGGTATGTTCTTCGCGTCTTATCGTGTTGTGCTAGAATGAACACCATAGTTCTTGCCTAACTCTATTATATGTTAATCCCCACTTGGCTAAATCACTCTCTACGAACACTACTCGAGGAGCAACGATCCATACTTTAAGTTCATCAATTGTAGGAGCATGAAACAAAATTTCTACTTCCGTGAGATATGCCGAGGTCAACACCCGTTCCGTGTGAAAGGACCATACTTATATACTTATTCCTCTTTGATCGAAAGCTGGTCGCGTACTACAACCAACAACAATCAAAATGCCATGATCTATATCAACACCTTCTTTCCCTTCGTATTAACGCGTCAAGACGCTAACATCCTAAATTAAATGGCATAATTCCAGACTTGGGTTTTCATCCAATCGGTGGTAAATTTACCTGAATCACCGGTTCCAAGCTATCATTACTAATATCTTGAATCCTTACGTATGATGCCCCCATCATTGTTCTTCGGTAATGATGATTGCAATATTTTTGATCTTTTGGTGACAACAAATATCTCTTACACCTACTTTATTTACCTTCACGTCAGTTACTTTGAGTAAATCCCCGGTGGTGCATCCAACGCACGTGTTCCTAGGATATGAGTAATTTGGTCTTTAACAAATTACCATAACACAATTCTAATTGGGTTTATTCCGTCGACTCGCTTATGACATTTGACATCCGTGTCCATTGCCCGGGTAATCTCAAAGTATACATTAGATATACTTGATTTGTGAAGTGTTGGTTACTTAATATTCAGATCACTCCGTGATAACAAATTACTGCCTTCTACAAGTCACTCAAATTCAAACGTGTTGAACTCACCTAAACTATATTTTGTGAAACTCCGTGATAACAAATTACTGCCTTCTACAAGTCACTCAAATACATACGATGGTTTGGGTTTATTGACGATATGTATGCGTAAATAATCATTGGCAGCGTTTTCTTTGCGAAAATCATGACGTTATAGCTAGTGTTATGAAATCATTGATATGGCTAGGTGATAATGATGATTAATCTGCGGGTAGTTGTTATTAGAAGGTGTTGTGATTGCTAAATATGATTTGGGTATCGTTTAGAATGAAAACAGAATGTTGATTAGGGATAACAGCCAACTTCAGTTGGCTGTAAAGTTATAAATAGAAAAACTGATTTTCTGAAGTCTAAAATGTACGTTTTTGAAAAACGCTTCTAATGGCACCAGAATCGCATTTTCCGAGGTCGTTTACTATTTTAAATTAATTATTTCGTGCAGCAGCTGAAGCTTTGTTTTTTTCTGCAGAAATTACGTGTTGTTTGCTGGGTCATATCTCATAATCTGGGTAGAATTAAGTCATGAAATTCGAACAGTAGCTAGAGACGGGAGTTTCTGAAAGTCTTCCACTAGAATTTCGTCAATCAGATAAACGATGATTTTTAAATGAATTTTCCCATGGACTGCAGTCAGAATGTGACGAATCTAACTGCAGCCTAGTAAATAAATTTCTATAAATAATTGGTAATGAGTTAGTTCCTAAAAATTTTACACCAAGCTTTACAGACCATTTGACACATTCTGTATATTAATTAGAAATTTTGGAACATGGGAACTATTTTATAAAATTCCCGAAAACAGTCCAGTTTTGAGTGTTAATATCGAAAGTTGATAAGCAGCAAATATGTGTTTCTAAATGTTGGTTGCGCTACCTAAGACTGATTCGAACCTATTATTGTCCAATTAGACATTATTTAGATTGTCGTGTGCTATGATCACAATCTATATATATTATATATATATATATATTATATATATATATATTGCGGGGTTTGTATAAGTTGTTGACGTGATTGCCTGATACGTGTTAAGATAACTGCATGGACTTCATGTCTTACATGAACATACTGATAAATTGAATGGTAATCATATTAGGATGTGAGTTGACCAACCTCAACTTGTAATCACCGTAAAAGTCTAACCGAGCAATTAAAGGTGAGTTCACAACCCCTTATTCTTTAAACGTTTACAAAACACAGGGGGAGAAAAATATACACGTTACAGTGATGTATAGGTGGTATATATTATGGTACAGTAACGTCTTTCTATTTAGAGTTATGTTATACGGTTATGGTCACAAGGAAGCATATATCACATGTTAGTCCCCTTAACACTTACGATGCCGTTAGTATTGGATTATAGCGAGGGAATTTTTAGTAGTTCTACTGGGCCCGACAAGCCCCACTCGAACTGTTCGCGCCAGTTAGACCGAACGTTGATGGTCACGAGTGTAGAATTTGCCTAACACTTAGCCATGGTTAGTGATAGACCTGGCACAACAGGGGCATCAGCGTCAGCTTCGGATCAAACACTTTGTTGACATGACCTAGGTTAGCTACCAAAAACATATAACATAAACTGCTAATCAATATAACAACACGGTTGGGTTTTGAATTGTGAACAACTTATAACAACACGACTCGGGTTTTGAATCGGGAACAACTTATAACAACACGATTCGGGTTTTGAATCGGGAAACTTGAACATTCTAATTCGGGTTTAGATCAGGGGTTACCTATCATAAAGTACTGGTTTGGGATTTGAACCAGTGGAAACAAATTATCTTATATCTGTAAACAAAAATTTGTGAACTCACTCATCATAATTGTTGACACTTGATTTTAACATATTTTTTAGGTTGCTAAGGTAGCACACATCAGGACTGGGATGCATTATGGTGTCGCATTGATTTCATCAAATATTTAAGCACAACTTTAAATTACATAAACTATTTTTGTTTTGTAATTATTACGCTTCCGTAACTCAATTGTATAAACAATATTTTCTCATTATCGAGCAAACAGGAATATTTTTTTTAAACTCATATAGTGGTCCTTAAGTATGACTAATGACTGTGATCCTGGTTTGTCACGCGCCTCGCGGTAAAACCCCACAAGTGGATTTTTGAGGGTGTGACAGTACCCCATTCGACAAAAACATCCCCTAACCATCCTCTCATCAAGCATCATAGGATCATTCGATGTGTCGTTAAAGTTTAGGACCTTTCGGATATCAGCTTCAGTAACAAAAATCTCTTTATCTTCATCACCTTCACGAACCACAGATTTGGTCGACTGTATCATCTTCATTCATCGTTGCAGAATTCCAAAATCTATAGATGTGTGATCTATACACCACAGTCTTTTCCGTAATTAACTTGTGAATAGGAGTCTGCTGCATAAACGCGAGAATACTTTCATATGCTTCCAGAGACGGACAGATAGCCTCGTCTAGCGTGATGCATGTATTGTGGAAGTTGTTGAACAATAGCTGAATATTCTGCAAACACGAAGATCGAGACAAAATTAGTCGAAATTTGACAATTTTCACAAATTTCTATCAAGTTCAGGCGCACTTGATAGGTCAATTAAACATTTCATTACTTCAAGTTCGGTCGGACTTGCTTATCATATAATCATAACAAGCATCAAGTCCACGCGAACTTGCCAATCAGTTTTAATCAATTTCCATACAAGTCCGGGGAACTTGTTATGGAAATCATTTTTACAACTTTGATGGAAAGTTCGGGCGAACTTATGATTTTTACAATATTTCATCACTAGAGGACAAGTTCGGCCGAACTTGGTTCAAAGAACCTTTTGACAAGTTCGAGCGAACTTGTCATCATCCCAACCAAACCTGCAAATATGTTTTCAGCACAAATCTGATTCAAAATTTTGACATTTATATGATCATTTATGTTTGTACAACAAGTTTTATTGTTCAATTTGTTCATTGAAAGCCTAAAACATGTCTAACAGTCCATCTTAGATCTACAATGTTCAAATCCAATCAATTCTCGGTCCAAGATCAAATTTCTCACCATTTCATGACGAGTAGTGTGTAAATCACCACTAATCAAGTTCAAATCGGGCAGCAATTCGACGTAATGTTGCCAATTTCACAAATCGCCTAAATCGCACTCAAGTTCGCTCTGGTTATGATGGACTGATAAGAAGTTCGGGCGAACTTGTCTTCTATTTATAGATGACAAGTTCGGGCGAACTTATGTATCCAATCAATTAAGATCAGACACAAGTCCGGGCGAACTTGTTGACTGATAACTCATCATGATCAAACATAAGTTCGGTCGAACTTGATTATAAGTCCGGGCGAACTTGATCAATTCAAAACCATATTTTTCAAATTTCTCAATTAGACCCTAAACTTTTCAGATTTTACCAGCTTTAACAATCCACTCAGTTGACCAAGTCCAAGCTAATGACCTTGGTTAACCGATTTGTCTGCCGAGTCTAAGTTAATGACCTCGGTTTGACCCGTTATGAACAAACTGTTGGTTTTTCTCAAAATCAGGTTTCAAATTAATGAACTTTCAATCATTTTAGCTTATTAGATTTTACAGATTAGCTCCCAGCCCGTTGTCAATCAGATTCCCGTCTAGCACCTTACCAGACTTCGAAGATCCATTCTCCAACATTGGCTTGTTGAAACTAATGTAGAAACAAAATCTTTTTGCATTTTTTAAAGTTTATGCTAAAACACACTGAAAATCTTTTTGGTTTTAATCTGTAAAGCAGATAAACTATGTACAGAAATATTTACAGAACTTTTTAACAAGTAAACTATGTACAAACATATTTACAGACATATTTTTGTGAATTCGTGTCTAAGGATCATATCAGTTGTTTGAGACATATCACCAGTACCGTTGACTTTTGTTGACTTTAAGTTTTAAACTCGTTTACCTAGATTGTCGATATATTTGTCCATTTAAACTTCGACAATTTCTTATTTGTTCCAAGATATGTTAGGTATGAATTATGAAACTTGACTTAACTATGGTTCCCATCTCAGAATATACTCCCGTGTCAAGATTCCATAGATTTCATCTTACAGGTGCATATAGCATAATTGATATCTGTATCTGGGTTATGCGAGACCTTGAGAGCTCAGGTTAGTACTAACGTACAGACAAAGAGATGAAGGCTCGACTTTAAGGTGTGTTCCACTTAAGGAATCTTTTAAGCACCGCAAATGATTAGATCTTTTGATTCTTTTCAAGTTTTGCATGCATTTTAGGGGGTTTTAGCAAAAGGATTATAAAAGTTCTAGGATATTGCTTCCGTAAAATTAGAAGAACTTGTATAATACCCTAGATATCAATCATCTATAAAGACCTCGTATCTCAGAATCAGGCAATCTCTCAAACGAAATTTCGGAGTACTAAGTCCATATATCCGAGAGATGTTAATCCACAAGATTAAGCAGTTGTAAAATTTAGTTTATATCCCGAAAACAATTTACTGAACGTGTAAAGTCTATCGACACATCCACATTAAGACTTGTTTATCACTTTTAAAGTTTACAATTCTTTAGCATACTGTGATAGTCCACTGCTGTACTATCATTTCCTTTTTGTGACACAGAATTCTTTTTGTCTTTTTCAATGTTTTTGTACTTTTTGATTTTTCATAGTTTTTGTATTTTCTCAAAATTTTCTCCCCCTAAAATCAAAAACATATTTTTGTATTTTAGTTTTTAAGAAATACTAATCTAAAAGATAGACAAACCAATATGGATCACGTGAACTCGTCGTCCGATCCATATTCAACCTCTGCCTCCGCACCTGTCAACAAATTTTTAATACCGTTAAGCCTCATTAGATATTTAAATCTCGTTAAAGGAAATGCTTTGGTATAAAAATCTGCCTTTTGTTCATCGGTGTGGATTTTTTCTATTCGCACCAACTTCTTTTCGCAGCAGTCACAAATGAAGTGATAACGAATTTCAATATGTTTAGTTCGACAGTGATGAACATGATTTTTAGTGATGTCGATTGCTGCCTTATTGTCTACATATAAAGGCGTATCAAGAAATTGAATCCATAGTCCTTCATCATTTGTTGAATCCATAGGATTTGAGAACAACAACTGGAAGCAGAAATGTATTCTGCCTCACAAGTTGAGAGAGAGACCGTGGTTTGTTTCTTGCATTGCCACGTTACTAAACGTGTTCCAAAGAACTGGCAACCGGTCGTTGTAGATTTAGAATTCAACTTGTCCACCCCAAAGTCCGAATCAGCGTATCCCGTCAGATCAAAATTATCGTTCTTTGGATACGACAAGCCGGTGCTTGGACGTCCCTTCAGGTATCGGAATATTCGCTTGACTATTTGCATGTGTGACACTCAAGGACTAGACTGATATCTTGCGCAAAGGCAGGTAGGATACATGATATCTGGGCGAGATGCCGTCAGATACATCAGATATGCTATCATCGACCGATAGAGTGTATCATCCACTTTGGTTCCAGTTTCGTTAATGCAAATCCCATGATTCAGTGCCAGCGGAGTCGAAAGCGGCTTCGAGCTATCCATTTCCAATATACTTCGTTTGATGAATGAATATGCCGTCTGGTAACTGATCAACTTGTAATCTGAAAAAGAATTTCGTTTCGCCCATAGAAGCCATTTCGAACTTCTTCTTCATAATCTTCTCGAATTCTTTGCAAAGACTATCATCCTTGAACCAAAAATGATATCATCCACATAGATTTGCACAATGATTAGATGATTTCCACTTCTTTGGTAAACAATGTACTATCCACTGTGTCTCTCGTAAAGCCGTTTCCAATGAGATGTTACGATAACGTCTCGTACCAAGCTCTCGGGGCTTGATGTAATCCGTATAAGGCTTTATCCAGGAGATAAGCTTTGTTCTTGTTCAGCGGATCGACGAACCCCGGTGGTTGGCCGACGTACACTTGTTCGCCTAGCTTACCATAGAGAAATGCGGATTTCACATCTAACTGGTACACTTTAATATCTTTCAAAGCTGCGAATGCAAGGAAAATGCGGATTGACTCTAAGCGTGCAACTGGTGCATAGACTTCCGTGTAGTCAATTCCTTCTTGCTGATGGAAACCTTTGACAACCAACCGAGCTTTGTTTCTGACAATCACACCTCGATCATCTCTTTTACACTTGAAGACCCACTTCGTATCTATCGCTTTTTGCTTTGGTGGTAAATTGATAAGCTTCCAGACTCCCAGTTTCTCAAACTGTAACAACTCTTCCTGTATCGCTAGCACCCAATTCTCATCACCTAAAGCTTCATTCACAGTCTTCGGCTCGATTTGAGATATAAAACATGAATAATAACAATAATCTTGAACCAGAGCCACTCGAGTATAGAAACAATTTAGAGCTTTGTTGATTTGGTTTCTCGTTCTCACATCAGTCTGTAACTCACCCATAATGTTTATTGAAGGATGATATAAAAAAATTGTGGCATTTCCTCGCTAGGAACATCAACTGAGCTATTCTGATTTGAACTATTCAGATCAACTATCAAATCAACTTCAGGAGCACTCGATGTTACTTCATTTTGAGTGCTAGGGCCAGCAGATTGATTTATCATGTTGGATATCTGCTCGGATTCTTCATCAGAGGAAGATTCACCATCATCATCGAAAGTTGGAGCTTCATTGGAATCGGAATTCTGATTCTGAGGAATAATGGGCTCTGTTGTTGCATTTCCTGGTTCAGTGGAAACATTTACTGGAGTTGTAGTAGGTGCTACTTCTGCTTCAGAAACTTGTTCATCTGGAACACCACTATTACTCGGACCTGCACCAGAAGACGATGTAGAACCAGTGGGTTGATTAACCACAATTGGCCTTAGAATCTGTTCTTGACTAGCCGACTGTTGAAGATAATAAAGAGCTGCAAGTTCTTCTTCAGACGGTTCTTATGGCAAGTCGAATGACTTCCACAAATCTTGGTACTTGAAAAACGCGTCGCTTTTCCCATGAATAGGAGTTGTGTACCGAAAGCAATCAACGTGTTGTGCTTCGATCACCTTTCTCAATGCAAGAACATAAACTCTTCTTAGCGGACTTGAATACTCGACAAAGAAACCTTCAAGCATTTTAGCACCAAATTTGCCAGCTTGATCAATCACTGTGCATGGTGCACTAAACGGCTCTAGATATTTGAGATTTAGTTTCCTTCGGTTGATCATTTCAAAACATGTCTTTTTATTCGGTTTGACAGTTAAGACCCTATTCAAAGTGTAGCATGCCGCTGCAACCGCCTCACTCCAAAAGCTGACAGGAAGCCTTGAGTCAGCAATCATAGTTCTTGTCGTTTCAATCAATGTTCTATTCTTCCTCTCTGCTATGTCATTTTGTCGTGGAGTGTACGGTGCACTGAATTCGTGCAATACACCCTTGGCATCCCAAAATTCTTTCATGTTGTTATTTTTGAACTCCGTTCCATTATCGCTTCGAATACGTCTGACAAGGAGATGATAAAGATTTTCGAGTTTCTTGAAGAGAATCACGAGATTTCGAACGTTTTATCTTTTGACTCTTGAAAGAAAACACAAGAATATCGAGAGTAATCATCTGTGACTACCAAATAATACAAATCTACTGAAATACTTCGAACGTTCACCGGTCAGAAAAGGTTCATATGTAGACGTTCAAGCGGCAACTTTATTGAGTTTAGAATCTTCTTTGGATGTGACTTTTTAATCTGCTTCCCTTTCTTACATTCGAGATAATGATTCGTCATGTGGAAGCTCAGAAGGTTAACTCCTTCCACCAGGTCGTTGTGAACCAGAAAGTTCATTTTCCTCAGATGAATGTGCCCCATTTTCCTATGCCATAGAATCGAATCTTTCTCCGTGGATTTTGTGACAAAACATTGAGCAGATTTCGTTGATGTGGTAGCAACGCCCATGTCTAACATGTAGAGAACGTTTTCGTGTGGAACACGTACCAGAATCCACTCATCAGGAATCTTAAAGCCCTGCTTTAGTATCATGCGCTCCTTATCATTGAAATGAACTGTGAACTGCTTGTCGTAAATATGTGAAATGCTCAGAAGATTGTTCTCTAGCTCAGCAATGTAATTCACACGATCAAATGATACCACGCCATTCGAAAGTTTTCCTTCGGCGACAATCCTTCCTCCTTGATTACCGGCAAAGCCAACATATCCACCGTTTATAGCTTTGATGTCAAAGAGAAGAGCTTTCATCCCTGTCGTGTGCCTTGACGCTCCACTATCCAAATCCACTTTGATAGAATGAATCTTTGGAGCCCCTGCACATATTATCATTCAGTTAAAAAGCATGACCCAAGCCTTCTTGGTCTTGGGTTGGGATAAAAAGCTTCATAATCATCCTCAAAATCACCATCTGAGATGTCACTGTTGTTACCATTTTCAAATGTAACTTTCTTTTTATCTTTTGATGATTTGACAGTTTCAGTTTTAATCTCAGATTTAGACTCTTTGTTGCTACCAGTCTTAACTAGCTCAGACTTGATAACTTCAGATGTTGATGATTTCTTTTTAGCAATCCAGGATTGTGATTTTACTTGTGCCTTTTTATGTAAAACCTTGTTTCATTTAACTTGGAAGTTTCACCTTTCTCGAAAGTGGAGTTTTCAAAATTAGTTCTAGGTTTAACTTCAAGTTTGGTTTCATTTCTTTTTAGAATTTTAACAGGTTTTACAAACTCTGGTTGCTTAGGTTTTCAACATCTGAGCTTGTTTTCCTTCGAAGATAAACCGACTTAGATTTCAGACACTTGAGTGCAATGTGACCAACTTCGTTGCACTTGAAGCAAGTCCGATCATCATGAGAATGTCCACTAGTGGGTTTTACACCACTTGCGGCTTTAGCCTTTTCTCGAAGTTCTTTTTCTTTTTTGAACCATCGTTTGACTGCTTTCCAATCAAACTTTCCCCTTGAACCGTGCTCGTCCCATACACAAATTTCATGTTTTTATTTTATATTCGCGAAATGGTGACGTTTTCTTATTAGGTTCTTCTTCCACATCCAAACCCAACCCCGCTCTCCTGTTTTCAGGAAAATCACCACCATTCCTTCGGTAGTTGTTTCTTTTAGGTTTGGAGTAAAATTTCTTTTCATTGATTTCCAAATTTTCTGATGAAACTTCAACGAGTTTGAAGAATTTGTCAAGTTGATCTTCCTTCACTTTTCGAATCGGAAAGCTATCATCGAAGTATAGTCTATCAGAATCCTTAACTTTGTACATGACAACGTTAGGATCATCACTTAGGCTATCTTCCAATGATGTATCGTCATCTTCAGATTGTGAATCAGAATTATTCGAACTCGAATTGGCGCTCTCATAGCTACCATCATCAGAATCATTCAAAACATTTTCAACAACATTCTTAACCACTGCTTCACCATCATCACTCCTATAGGTTATATCAGTGTTCTCAGGAAGCTCATTTTTCTTTTCGGAAAGTTCAATGTTAAGCGCCTTATCCATCCTTTCAGCTTTCTTGCGACCATACTTTTCGCATAAAGGTGGTGGATCACTGCTATAATCTCCACGTTTTTTACTTTTTGATTTCTGAACATCTTCTTCCGACTGAATCGTGGGAAGAATGTGATCAATGACATAAGCGTCCGTGGTGTAACTCTTTAAAAGTTGTCTGACTCTTTCTGTTTCTATTTCATGTCCTGAAGTTCTTGTTTTACTTCAACAATGTTGTTTATGTAAACATTAATAGCCTTTTGTTTTTCTATTAAGTGGCTTTTAACATTCTGATAGTATCATCTTGTCCAATGTTATTTCTATCAAGCCTGCCATAATCATCTTTCATTTTGTCATATGCCTCTTTCATTGTGCGATAATCATATTTGAAATTGTTATTATGCACATTGAGTTCAGCTATGATTAGGCTCTTTTCAGCACATTGAACACATGACTCAGCACATTTCGCACAAGGTTTTTCAACCTCAACGATTGCACTTTGACAACTTCCTTTTCTACAACCTTTACCTCCGGACCTATCTTTTTCAGATTTGCCATCATAGCTTTGTTGGCAATCTCCGTGAGGTTTTCTTCATTCATCTCTTTGTTCACGTCGATAACTTCTTCAATCACATGTTTCTCCTCAGCAACATTCTCTGAAGATGTTGTAACACCAAAACAACCTGCAAAACTAGTAGTCATGTTTGGAGAAAGAACACTCTACATCTTTGTGTTATGATAAATCTCCTCCTCTTAGCTTGTTGTAAGTATTCTTCTAGCATTGCGCTCTCCATGGCTGTATCCTCAGCAGATGTGTCTTCTACAATCTCAGTCATTAAAGCAACTCTGGTCTTTTTGCCAATGTAAGAATTCCAGTCAAAACCGTCATCTTCATTAGAAGCAACCATTGCCTTTTCTGTGGTGTTGAATGGTTTCTCTTGGATATCGACTTGAGTCTTCTTTGAGAAAGGCTTGTATTGTAGTGACTTCTTGTAGTATTCATTGCCACCTCCAAATGGACTTTGGTTACCAGTTGCCTCTGGATTCTTGCATTCTCTTTTGAAGTGCCCTTTTTGTTGGCATCTGAAGCAAGTAACCTTTGTTTTGTCGAATTCCAATTTGTTGCTTGAATTTCCGATGTCTCTGCCGGTTAGAGCAACAAACTTAGTAACCCTCCTAATGATTGATACTAAAGACCACTTAATATCCATCAGCTCAAGCTCTTCTTCATCTACTTGATCATAATCTTTGGCGGTCATCTCCGGATTACCAATCTTTCTGGCCACCAAGCTTTCATACGATTCTAACACTGTGGCGAGAAGTGCCATGTGTTGTTTGGCAACTTGTTCAGAAACTACGTTATTCAAGTTGACAGCAATGTTGCATTTGAACACATTTGAATCAGAATTTGATTGATTATTCTGATTTGCTTGATTCTGATATGAAGAATTTGAACCCGTTCTTGGATACGAAGAATTTGGAGGACTCTGATCATATTTCGGATATGATTGAGTTTGACTCTGTGGCGAAGAATTCGAGGAATTCAGATTCGCGCTAAAAGCGGTTTGGATCTTCGGGGTAGTGATATTCTCTAGAGCTCCGGTCTTATAGTAATGCCCTACATCTTGAGAAACATTTGAATTCTTTGATTTTGCTATCTTTATCAACTCCATCTCGTGCCCTTCTAGTTTATCAATGAATGTGGACAGTTTGAAGAACTCCCAATTCGGACTTTCTTTGAGCACCATAAGATAAGTAGTCCACTCTCCCTCATATAAAGCGTCAGCTAGCTTATCAATGTATTCTTCTTCTGTTTTCTCAAGCCCGTGTCTCCTCATGATCACTTTTAGATGACAAAACCTTTCGATTATCTGTTTCATCGTTTCCCCTTTAATCATCGTAAATCTGTCAAATTCTTTCATGATCAGTGCTTTCTTGCTTTTGACCATTTCTGCACTTCCCTGGTATTTGTTCTTCAAGGATTTCCATAGCTCTTGTGCAGTCTTGAATTCCGGTAGAAGCACCAAAATATCTTTTTCACCGACTGTCGGATCAAGCTTATCATATTCTTCTCGGCAAAGTAAGCATCTTTCTGTAACGTAGAGAACTTGCTGATGTCGATAATATTATCATTCTCATCTCTGGGCCATGTATAACCAGTCTCTATTGCCACCCAGCTGTGGAAATAAGTAGCTTGAACCCAATTCATAAACTACTCTTTCCATCCCTCATATTCGTCCATACACATGAGTTTTGGAGGTTTTACAGACGTGCCCATCTCGTTGTCAATGTTCACTTGATTCACCATTTGGCATTTGATGCTGAAGCAGTCATGAATGCACTGTGAAGATCTTCCATCTTGAAAAACTGACAAATTTTTCTGAAAACACACGTTCACAAACTTTGAAAAGCGATCAGTATACTGACAAGTTCGGGCAAACTTGTAGTTTGAGAAAAATCAGATTTGATTTTACACAAGTTCGGGCGACTTTGTCTGAATTTTGAAAATTTATCCCTGATTAAGTTCGAGCGAACTTATGTTGATTTTCTAGAGAAACCTCAAGTTCGGGCAAACTTGTGATTGAATTTCAACAAACTTTACTCAAGTTCGGGCGAACTTGATAAAATTTGTTTAAAAACGAACAAGTTTGAGCGGACTTATCAAAAACTCTTGAAATATCAATAAAGTTCGGACGAACTTGATTAAAATTGATGAAATTTTAATCAAGTTCGAGCGAACTTGATGTCAAGTTCGACCAAATCAGTTTTGTGAAACATGGTTTTTTGAACTTTTTGATATCAATTCGTTTGAATTTGATGTCCAAACTCTCAGGGGTTTATCACAAGTGTATTTTACATGACATATTCAAAAATTAGCAACTTTTATCCGTGAATTCATTGTTTTCTTTGAAAGATGAAGAAAAAATGGTAGAAAGAGGTAGAATAAGAGTAGATCTTGCAATGATTTCACCAATTCAGGTATCCAGGCTCTGATACCACTTGTTAGATCGCTCCATTACTAGCATAGGAACCAAAATTGGTATCTAACGTTCGTATATGCGGAATTTATATGACGTGTTAATCGAATATGCAAGATTTGCTGTTTAATAGTTGTTTATTGATCATAAATGTTCAGTACATGTCAAATCCTGATCGGGCAGAGCTTCGCTGTCCAAGTGACAAAGTTGCAGAAGTTACAAATGAAAACATCAAGGCACCTATTTAAGGAGTAACAAGTTCGCTGGGGGAAGTCAAGTTCGGGCGAACTTGAATTGATCAAGTTCGGCCGAACTTGATCCTACATTTTGAATCCGGGTAAACTTGTTAACTATTTACATAAATAATCCTATATTTTGACGTATTCTAGCCCAAAACAAAAAGATTCGATCCAATACTAAGACATAGACATTGTGTACTAACAGGAGACTCTGATACCCATGACGAAACCAGATACACCTTAATTGGTCCTAAACTTAAAGCATGATTAGAACAATAATTGCGCACGAACTTTGCAAATTTGCATGAGTTGTGTGCTATACTAAACAATGTCTGATATGTCTTGGAGGAATCCAAGAGCATGTCATGGTTAACATGACACTATTAAGGGCCAACGATGTCAGGTTGGTGTCCTTAGCCTTTAACAACGTGTTAAACGGGGACCCGACGTTTAACAGCGCATTAAATATTCGACTGTGATTATTAGGCCAACGATATGGCCCTTTATGATTCTGAGTTCATGAAACATTTTGATTACGTGCCATAGACTATGACATAAGATTAGAAGGGCACGCAAAACGAGACGGTTCCCGGTTAGGGAAACGTTTTGTTTTAAGAGCGACGAAAGACAAACCAAACAATGACGAAATGGTCAATCAAGCCTAAAAACGCTTAAACTAACATAATACGAGGCTTTTATGGTTAAAACATTACCGTGCTCGGGTTTCGAGACGGTTATGCTTAGTTTTTAAAACCGAGTCTTTTGACAATAAGAACGCGAAAAACGGAGCCTGTTTCGCAAATAGGAGACGCGTGCGGGACCCGAAAACGAACCTAAACGCAACCTGAAAGATAAACATAATCTTTTAGCGCGTGTTACAAAGCACGAGGTGGCCGATGTGGACCCCACCCCAAACCGCCACCCCCATATATATTTTTAATTTTTTTCTTTTATTTCTTTCATGTTTATTTCATAATTCACAAGATCCTCCCAAAATTCTGCCATAAACACCTTATAATCAGCTGATCATCCTTCAATCCATCACTAAATCAAGGTGAGTTCACAAGTTTCTAGTGGTTTTGATTGTTATTTCTTGATTAAACGCGATTTATAACCGAAAAACTCATTTTAATCCATGAATTTTGGAAGGTTTATACAAGTTCTTGGCTGATTAAGAACACCTTGAGAATTCCCTGTTGTTATATGACAGCCATGAGCACAAATCTTTGGGTTTTGATACCTAATCAACACCTGTTCGACAAAAATCGCATAACTATTCGGGTAACCTAAAAACAAGGAAACAAAGCTTGATTGATCTAAGTTCTAGCATATTTGGATTGTACTTGATGTGTAGGTACTGAATATAGCACCCACACACTTCTAGACTCACAAGGAACGCTTGGAAACGAAGCCTGCCTAGGTATAACACCCGAGAACCGAAACTAGGATAGGCAGAATTTTGTTTTGCCTATAACTTGGTTCGGGATACTTGGATTGAGCTAAAATTTGGTGTGGTGATATAGGGTACTGACAGGAGTGTCCACGTAAACTTTTAGAATTTTTGGAAGTTTTTACCGATTTTGGTGAAATTTTGACTGTTTTATGAAAACAAATCTATAAAAAAAATACCAAATAGGGTCAATAAATTACCAAATATTTCATGAACACTAAGAAACATATAGGAAAAGTTATGGGAAGTTTCAGAGTCCATTGGTTGAGTTTTGATTCGGAATAAAAATCCGCGTTTTTGTGAGTTTTTGTTAGCCGGAAATGCACATAAACAAAACTGGAAAAATATCAAATTTTTATCAGAAGTTCCTGGACAAGTAAGGGATGTTCTGGAAGTTTTTGGGAATTTTTGGACCGCTGGTGATAATTAATGTTAATTATTTTGTTAAATATTGTTTTACAAATATTTTATTTATATAAGGAAAATGCCAAAATAAATTCCCAAATTATTTTCCCATAATCTACAGATTTTTACTGATGTATATAAAAATTTACAGATTTTTATTCAAATTCTAGATTAAATGGGAATTTATGGAATTAAAAATGGGTTATTTTAAATCAATTTCGGCAGTTTACCGTATAACGAACCCGCCGGAACCGGGAGCTGACTCAACCCGACAAATAATAAAACTGGAACATGGGAGTATTCCGGGATTTTCTCTGGCAAATTGGACACTAAGGGGTGTGTCCTAAGACAGTTCGGGCGAATTCCCGACGGTGAAAATGGAAACTCAAATTTGGGGAACCTAGACTCTCCAAATACCCAAACTCCCTTAATGAAAAGTTAATCATTCTTAAATGGCAATGTATTGGCACTATTGGTATACCCATACCGTTACTCAAACATGTTAAACTACTGACTTTGGCTGGCACGCGAAACGGTGCCCGAAAGCCAAACTGAAAACTAATACTACCCTGACCTCCATCACCATACCAGTGTCCTATAGACGCAATCCGGGGTGAAAACTCCTGACCGAATCCAAGGTATAACCATTACCAACTTAGATACTGATTTGAGTCCATACTTGCATGTGTGTTATTAAAGTTGATCCAGTTGCTTGATCACTCTTGTATTGAGACTACTACCTGCACAGTGAGTTCACTTCCCCGCTTTTAAATTGCTTTACTGTTTTTTGGCGACATGCATGTTAAAATTTGTGTTGATTACACCAAGTTGGGAGTGAGTTTCACTCCACCACTTTTAAACTGTGTTATACTGTTTTTTGGAGTGACTTGCATGTTACGAAACTGCATTAATTGCACCAACTGTGATGATGTGAATTATCTAACACACTAACACCCTCCCCTCTACAAGTGATTAGCGTAAGCCATGGGTGGTGGATAGTACTATTGGTCTGACAAGCCCAGTGCCGCCAGGCCGTGTCGGTGGGACACGGTGTGTAGGCAACCAGGCACTACACGCGTCCTAAACTTGGTTATGTTGTTAAGCATAACTGCAGGGGAACATTGAACTGCTTGTGATGCAGTTGGTGGGAATTTTCTGGGGTGACACGACCCGGTGCGATGATGTGTTTGTATGACGTTTGTATGACAGGTCAAGGTTTCACTTTTGTACTCGTGTAATTCCATCGGTGACTATGGCCAGTGTAATTAAACTTGTTAACACATATTGTTCCACCACAACTAAATTAGTGGAACTCACCAGCAGCGTGTAGCTGACCCTTTTTTAAAACTAACATGCCTTTTAGGTTAGACTAAGCAGGAATAAGGCTTGCACGTGTGGATGGCTTGGGTAGCAAACTGTAGCATAATAAGAGCTGTAGTGGCTCATAGCTCCGTACTTAAACTTATGGTTTGTAATATGGTACTTTATGTATGTTGTAACCGAGGTTCCCTTTCTATGTGATATCATATTTTTAAATTATGGGGAATTACCATGTGTCTGCCGCACCCTGCAATTGTCTTCCGCTGCGAGTCGGGGTGTGACAGATATTTTAAATAAATCTTTGTAGCCATGAATCTTTGATAACAAGTGTTTGTTTTGTAAACCATATGAGTAATCAATTGATTTAAAAGAAAACATTGTATGGTTAACTTAGAAACCATTTGTGACTTTGTATAAACCAACCAAATGTTTTGTCTTGTATAAACCAACCAAATGACTTGTCTTGTCTAATACAACCAAATGACTTGTCTTTTATAATCAAATGTCTTCATATAAACCAATTGTTTTCTGTAAACAAATGCCTTGTTTAATCAAAATGTTTTGTCTTGTATAAAACAATTGCCTTTTTGTATAAAACAAGTGTGGTTTGTCAGTGAATACATTCAAGCCTTGTTGATTGTTGGACAAACCCTTAAAAATAAAGGTTTATCACATGTGTTACACAATTTCTGTCATTTCCAGATGAAACTTCCAAACAGACCTAGGAAGTGAGAATGGGGTTGTCAATCCTATGGAACCATAACATACTATCAGTCAGCTTGGTAATAGTTAATGAATATAACATTTTCATGTTCAACGCACCATCAAGTTTCGTACAATGTAAAGCATGTTGTGTATATAAACCATATGTAAATTAGTTTTGTAAATATGGAAAATAATCACTCCAAAACAATTTGAAAACTGAAAAGTGGGGAACTATGTACTCACGGGTTGCGTAGATGTCTTGTTCAATCGTGTATACAAAGCTCAAGTGTTTCCTAATTATGTCGGGGTATTATTTAGTTAGTCTGTATGGTGACTTAAACGAGAGAATGGATAGAATTTAGTTTATTAATCACACGAGCGAAGGATCTCGTATAATATGATTTATTAACATTACATTCTGATTTAGAAAATGTCTATAGGTGTTTTGACCCGTTACGACTTGTTAAAATAGTTTATGCCACTTTAACGGGTCGTATGTGTAATTATGGTTTCAAATGGTTGAATGAGTCATATGACAAGTCCGATATCTCAAAACATGTTTACTAATGTAATATGATCAGTTTATACATAAAAAATATTGCTCACATGAGTTTAAAACCATTTTACGCAAAAAGGGTAATTTTGACATTTTATAATATCAAAAGTTGATTCGTCATATAATCCATCAAACGGCATGACCATAAGGTATAAACTTAGAGGGTTATGCCCTATATTTGTGACAACCCATGCTTGCAAGGTTATCATCGTTCATTTTAATTTTCTTTTAGATTATTTTAAGTTATGCTTTACTTTTCTATGGAACCAAATTCTACATACTTATCCAATTTCAAGTGTTGAACAGACCTGAATTATTTGTACCATTGAACCAAAGCATGAGCTCGCTTGTCGATTCAACCCAATTGCGAACCGGGAACCTAGCTCACAGGCTCACTATCAAGCGGTCGAACAAGGCAAACTACCCAAACGGAACTCCTCAGTCCCTGACACTCCAACCGAAAACAAATGTAAATGGGACGGTAATCAAGGAAGGGTTCCAGTTCTACTCAACCCTTATCGCAACAAAGAAAGTTTGACAACAACAAGAACTCTAATCAGCAGTCTTGTGGAAATCAGGGTTAAGGTGGTATCAGGGGAACCAACAAAAATGTAACAAGTGCAACCTGCACCATTTTGGCTAATGGAGAAAAACAGCTGTCAGCATTGTGGGAAAGAGGGGCATGCGACCAAAGATTATATAAGCCAGTTCCTAATGAGGCAGAAATCAGCAGTCAGCTCACCAGAATCAGAGGTCACAACAATTGAAACATTGTAACGGGAAAGGTTGTTTCAAGTGTGGAGCTGAAGGGCATTTCTAGAAGGATTGCCCCCATCTGAATCAGAGCAATAACAACAACAACAACGACACCGGTAACAACAACAAAAATGGTGGGAATGGTGCCAAGGGTCGAGCCTTTGTGATTGGCTCGGGGGAAGCGAGAAATGACCCTAATGTGGTGACAGGTAAGTTCTTACTTGACGATAACTTTGTTTTTGTACTTTTGATTCTGGAGCCGATTACAGTTATGGGTCCCTAAGTGTTAGTAAGTTGCTTAAGCCTACTCCAACCCCTCTGAAGTCCAAGCACATCGTCGAGCTAGCCAATGGCAAAAACATCAAGGCAACTCACAACATCAACGAATGTAAGCTCGAATTATCCGGTCGAAATTTCAATATCGACCTCATTCCCGTCATTCTTGGAAGTTTCGACGTTATCGTCAGAATGGATTAGTTATCTTATCATCGAGCCGGAATACTTTGTCATGAGAAAATTGTCTATATTCCCCGGTCTGTCGATGAACCTCTTATCGTTCGAGGCGATAAAGGTGATGCTATTGTAGGCATTATGTCGTACCTAAAAGCTCATAAATGCCTACGCAAGGGTAACACTGCAATTCTAGCCCTAGTCGTTGAAAAAAAACTGAAGATAAGAAGATGGAAGACTTTCCGGTCGTTCGTGACTTTCCTGAAGTTTTTCGCGATCAATTACCTTGTCTACCACCGCACAGGAAAGTCGAATTACAAATTGATCTAGCACCTAGAGCAGCGCCTATAACTAGTGCCCCGTATAGGCTAGCGCCAACCGAACTGCAAGAGTTGTCTACTCAATTGCAGGAGTTGTTGGATAAAGGCTTTATCCGACCCAGCTCATCACCCTGTGGAGCCCCTATCTATTTGTTAAGAAGAAAGACGGGACTTTTCGTATGTGCATTGACTACCGGGAGTTGAATAAGGTGACCATTAAGAATCGTTATCCTCTTCCGCCTATTGATGATTTGTTTGGCCAACTACAAGGGTCAAGGGGACAACTCCAAAATTGATTTGAGACCGAGCTGTCATTAGTTGAGAGTCCGAGATGAAGATATTTCAAAGCATGCCTTCAGACTTCGATACGACCATTACGAGTTCCTAGTCATGTCGTTCGGGTTAACCAATGCACCTGCGGTCTTCATGGATCTTATGAACCGTGTGTGCAAACCATACCTCGACAAGTTTGTCATTATCTTTATAGACGATATCCCGATCTTTTCTAAGACTAAGGAGGAGCACGCAGAGAATTTACAACTTATCTTGGAGCTTCTGAGGAACGAGCAACTTTACGCAAAACTATCAAAATGTGATTTCTAGATTCGGGAAGTGCATTTCCTTAGGCATGTAGTCAATGAAGCTGGAATACATGTCGATCCTACCAATATTCAATCCATTCAAAATTGGCCTGCACCAAAAACTTCCCAACTTAAATCTGCCAATTCCTTGGTCTAGTGGGTTATTATCGAAGATTCATCGAGGGATTCTCCAAGATTGCCCAACCATTCACTACTCTAACATAGAAGGGTACCACTTACAAGTGGGGTGATACATAGGAGTCTGCTTTCCAATTGTTAAAACAGAAACTTTGTAGTGCATCGATCTTATCCTTACTAGAAGGTATAGAAAATTTTGTCATGTATTGTGATGCATCTATCTAAGGTATCGGTTTCATTCTGATGCAAGGCGAAAAAGTAATTGCCTATGCATCTCATCAGCTCAAGGTTGACGAAAAGAACTACACTACCCACGATTTGGAATTGGGAGCCCTAGTTTTTGCCCTCAAAATCTGGAGACACTGCTTGTACGAAACTAAGTGGACGATCTACACCGACCACAAGGATCTTCAGCATATTTTTGACCACAAGGAGCTTAACATGCGGCAGTGTCGTTGGGTTGAACTCCCGAATGAGCGGATATGGGTCCCACTACACGGAAATTTGAGAGATCTTGTTATGGATGAAGCTCATAAATCTCGCTACTCTGTTCACCCTAGTTCTATTAAGATGTATCATGACCTGAAGACCCTGTACTGGTGGCCGAATATGAAAGCTAATATAGCCACCTACGTGAGCAAGTGCTTGACCTGTGCTAGGGTCAAGATAAAATACCAAAAGCTATCAGGGTTACTGCAACAACCAGAGATACCAATTTGGAAATGGGAGCAAATTTCTATGGATTTTATTATCGGTTTACCCAGAACTTAGAATGGGAACGACACCATTTGGGTGATCGTGGACCGCATAACCAAGTCAGCTCACTTTCTCGCGATCAGAGAAACCAACAAGTTTAAAAAGCGTGCTAGTATATACATGAGGGAAGTAGTCTCTAGGCACGGAGTGCCGATCTCCATCATCTCTGATTGTGACTCTCGATTCGCGTCTTATTTGTGGCAAGCTAGGGTTGTTCACGAGCTGAACCGAGCCAAGCCAGGGTAAAACTCAGGCTCCGCTCGATTATAAACTGAGCTGGCTCGGATTTGAAACCGAGCTGGAAATCTAAGCTTGGGCTCGGCTTGGTTTGGCTCGATTTTGAAAAGAAAAACTAATAAAATGGCTTTCAACATTCAATATTTTAAAATATTATTCAATAATTCAAAATAACATATCTAAAATAGTTCAACATAACACATTACAAGCGAAAATCAAGTTTAACAACACAAAATAAGTTCTTAATTTCAATGAATTACAATATAAGTTCAACAACATGGTAATCAACCTTCAAATATGTTATAGATATCAAATTACACTCCTAATTACATGTAAAAATAATCAGTCTTTTGTGATATATATATATATATATATATATAATATATATATATATAATATTAAAAGCAAGTTAACCTAAGCTAAGCCGAGCCAAGCTGGTATGCAAGCCAAACCGAGCTAATTCGGCTCATTACGGGCCGAGCCAGACTCACTTTCTAACCAAGCCGAGCCGGATCGGCTCACTTTCAAACCGAGCACATCCAGCGAGCTTTTTCCGAGCTAAATCCGAGCGAGCTTCAAGCAAGCTCTGAGCCGTGAGCTTTTTGGACATCCCTATGGCAAGATATGCACAAATCATTCGGCTCATGTCTAGACATCAGCACAGCCTATCACCCACAAACCGATGGTCAAACCAAACCCACTATTCAAACCCTAGGAGACATGTTGCAAGCATGTGTCATTGATTTCGGTAATGGTTGGGAAAGACACCTACATCTGGTGGAATTCTCTTATGACAATAGCTACCACATCAGTATTCAGGCCGCTCCGTTCGAAGCATTGTTACGAACGAAAATTCCGATCACCTCTTTGCTGGGCCGAAGTTGGAGATAGTCAAATCACTGGCCCTGAACTCGTGCTTGAAACATTGGAAAAGATCGTTCAAATCAGAAACAGAATGGCGGCAGCTCGTGACCATCAGAAAAGCTACGGTGATAAGCGTAGGAAGGGTGTTGTTCGTTTCAGTAAACGAGGCAAGCTCAATCCACGTTATGCTGGACCATTTGAGATCATGGAAAGAATTTGCATAGTGGCTTATCGACTGAACTTAGCTGAAGAACTCTATGGTGTGCACAACGTCTTTCATGTATCCAATCTAAAGAAGTTCCTATCTGATGAGACACTCGTAGCTCCATTCAGAGAGCTTTAGATTAATGATTAGCTTCGTTTCATCGAGGAACTAGTTGAAATCATGGATTGGAAGATCAAAACACTAAAATCGCAGCAAGATTCCTATTGTTCGAGTTCGTTGGAACTCAAACTATGGCCCTGAGTTCACCTGGGAACGGGAAGATCAAATAATGCGTAAGTATCCTTAGTTGTTCAAAAATAATGCATCCAGTGCTGAACTTACTACTAAATTTCAGGACAAATTCCAAATCACCTTGGTGATGATGCGACACCCCGTGAAAACGTTCAACCACACTAGCTTCTTCAGTTATGCTTTAATTTTCTACAAAACCAAATTCTACATACTTACCAATTTATAATGTTGAATCGACCCGAACAATTTGTACCATTGAACCAAAGCATGAGCTCGCTTGTCGATTCAACCCATTCGCAAAACCCGAAACCTAGGAGGTCCATACCATAGCTTGTATATTGTATATTGTAATTGCTATTTATTATACACTTATAGTAGTGAATTGAATGTTGGAAAAAATGTGATAATAATAATAATACATATTTGTATTCAAACAACATTCACAACCATCCATGTTACGTTTGTTTTTAATTGAAGCCCTTTTACTCCACCCATTTGCGGCCCTAGAAACCCAACCCCAAACCCTTACCTTCGGCCCACCTGCTAGCCCCTAACCGCCTCAATACAAACCTCTTTAATATTATGTAAAACTTGCCTGATTATATTATAACACCAATACAAACCCTACTCTCCTTCTCTCCCTTAACGATCTACGGCAGCAACAAGGACCCCCACATCGCTACCTCTTTCCTCTCGCTACTCTCTCTCGCTCGCATCTCTCTTCCTCCGGCAATCCATCTCAATCGGTTAGTACGTTTATATGTTAGTTTCGGTTTGAAGTTTTTTAGTATAGGGCTGCGTTTCTATCATGTGATTGATACTTGATGTGTATAGGTCGCTCGAGTTACGTATGATGATGATTATATGAGTTGCTTGTGATATTACTATAAGATCATGCATGTTTTATGTATGAAACTCTTATAACTTGGTTATGTTTTGGATATTTATAGCATGATTTCTTGGTTTATGAGATTGGATATTTATAGCATGATTTCTTGGTTTATGAGATTAACTGGTAGGTTGGGATTCATGGGAATCAAGGGTGGTACTTAGTATGGTTGGTGATGTGTGTGTGTGTGTGTATATATATATATATATATATGGGATAGAGTTTATATTCTTGATGGTATTTACACTTCAGCATGATAAACCTGATATAAACAATCTAAGACCTATATGGATATTGTAGAGATGTTTATATAACATTAAAAAGCGATAGAGAAACCCGGAAACTAGTTTAGCAAAGTATATGTGAAAATAGTAATCTGTCCAATAGTATAACAAATTTACTTGGGTGTAACCGGGTCGTAACTTAACGAAAAATGGATTTTTTAGTCTAAAACCGAGTATATCTAAATATGGTTCTAATGGCACCGTAATACTAATTTTTGGATGCCAATTGATATTTTAAACGAATTATTTCTTTTCACTAGTCTAAGCTGCATTTTTCTGCAGATTTTATGTATTGTGTTCTAAGTCATAAGTTGGTGAATATTTAGAGTTAAATCATGAAATATATATTGTAGATGGTCTTAGGGGTTTGTGCAAACCTCCAACTGGAATAACGTCAATCGGATAACCGAGGATTTTTAAATGACTTTTTTCGTGAGTTGGAGTCAGATTGTGACGAATCTAATTGTTGCTTAGTAAATGATTTTTAGTAAATTTTTGGTAGCGAGTTGGACTCTAAACTTTAAAACTAGACTAACCCTCCGAGTGGCACGTCAAATAAAAAGATCACAATTTTTTCAACCTTGTAAGTATGGTAAACGGACATCCCAAAAACAGCCTGTTTTCAGTGAATTTAGCTACGCTTGATTTTAAGTTTATAAAGTGTCGAACTTGCTACTTTTAATGTCCGCACATGCTTAATGATTAAATAACTGATGTATGACATGCATGTTATTTGCAAGATACGTGTAGGACTTGTTTGAATTACGTAAACGACTCCTTATAGCATGTGGTTAACCATTCTAGCTCGCATAACTTAATATGCCGAGAAAATCTAAGGTGAGTTAACACATTTACTAAAGCATGCATTCCCAGGTTAGGGAACCACAATATCCTTGGATTTAGGACCAACTTATATTCTTGGATTTGAATGCCTCTAATTAAATACCATAGTTTACTTTTCATGTCTATAGTGTACTAACCTGAAAGTCTCTACACATTATACCGATTAGTTGCCGAGTTTGGTAAACGGGGTATTAGTTGATAGCGCTATTAGGTTCGATAAACCTCACACCGTGTTGGGAGCCGGGCGTGAACTTTTTACCTTGAAATTTTATCAATGACGGTAGACATTGATACGGTGCACAATAACTTACTACAGTCAAGTTTCGGACCATACAGTTTAGTAGCTTAACTGGGGGTTAGCTACCAAGGACATGTTTTACAAACTAATGTATTTAAATGAACTTACTTCTACAATAAAATTGAAACTGTGAACTCGCCAACCTTTGTTGATATGCTTGTGCATGCTTTGCAGGTTGTTAAGTGCATGCTTTGCAGGTCGTTAAGTACAGCTCGGGAGCTTGCTGCATTGGAGTGTCGTGGCTGCGTTTAACTATTTGTTTTGGTTTTATTAAACAAATATGGTTTTAAATATTGTCTGGATTTTAATCTATTTGCTTCCGCAGTTGATTTGAACTTTGTTTTAGACTTTTAAAATTTAATCACTAATCGTGTTGATTGTGATGAATTTTATTTACTTTAATAGTTGTTCAACATGATTTGTGGCTTGATCCTGGTTAGTCGCACGCCTTGCGGTAAAAACCTCTGCATTCCAATGGGGTTGACGGGTGTTAAAAGTGCCAAAACGCGACAAAAACAAGTTTAGGGGCCATTTCTACCAATTCTGAAACTTCAGCCCCTGCAAGGGCTTTACGTACCGTAAGGCAAAACCCCATACGATCCGTAAGGGGTCCCCAGCTCATCAGAATTGTTGAATCAAATTCAGGGATGACTCATGGACACATGCAATGCTCTTATAACTTCAAATCAAATATAAATAGCAATGCGTTTTAGCCATTAAAATTTTTTCAACGACCTTCCTTGCTCCCATCTGCTACAATCTGAAGTTGCAACCACTTTTGAAGCTTTCCCTGTGATTCCTTGGCCATCCTTAGTGTTTGTAAGTGTTTCAATCAAGTTTTGTTCAATTCTTGTAGCATATTTAAACTAAAAATCAAACAGTTTGACTTCTTTTTGACTTTCAGTTTTGATCGTAAATTGGTCAAAACAAAATCCAATTGAACGTGTTAATGTGGTCATTATCATGTTGGTTATAATCCTTAGTGATCATGCCTATTGATTTCCATCTTTTCAAGTCTTAGTGACGAGTCAAAGTTTTGATCAATGAAGCGAAAAATGCGCGTTTCATGACGGAACTAATTTCGAGTGTGAAAACAGTTTGTTTTGGTACCAAAACCCTTTTATAACTTAGTTAGACATGTCAAAACAATTCTAACTCATCACTTTTAGTTTAGTGCTTGTTAGGATCGTTTGTCGAACAGTTTTGAACACCGCTTTGACTTTCGAATCCGACCCGATTGGTTGATCTTTGAACCCAACCAAATACATATTTGTGACCATGATTGAATAAAGAATAACCCTCAGAGGTTATACCTTATAGTCATATCTTTTGGCTAGTGTTATGATAATTAGTTGTTATGATCTTCAATAATGACCAAAATGCCCTTTTTGCGAATAAATCAACAATAAACATATGTAACATAAATTTTGACATGTAATCTGATTAAATAACAGTTTCAAACGTGTTTAAGCATTAAAGACTTATCATAACACATAACTAACCATCCGATTACTTAGTTACGCAAATGACGCTTTAAAGTGGCTTAAACTACCTTAACGGGTCATAACGGGTCAAAAGCACTTAGGAACCCTTTCAAGTCAGAATGTAGACTTTGTTAAACCATTTCATATGAGTACCAACATCATTTGGTTTACAAGACCTCATTCTATCCGATCCGCCGACTAAAGTCCGATATTTACACAATGATCCGATTTTAGGACACGCTTGATTTCTCGGACTTTTGAGCTAGTTTGATCATTGATACAAAGGCACGTTGCAATCACAAGTGAGTACATAGTTCCCCTCTTTTTTATGTTTTGCAAATATTTTCGGGTGATTCATATGTGACAAATTCTTTTTAAGTTTTCAAGTTACAAATGCTATGGTTTATATAAACGAGACGATTTCAATAATGTGAACGAACTTGTTGGTGCATTGTATTGAGGACAAGAATGGAATTCATTAACTTTGGCTAAGCCGACCAATAGTAAGTTCTTGTACCATAGGACTGACAATCCCGTTACCAAGGTTCCCGGGGTTTGTGGGGAAGTTTGGGGAACGACCAAAACTTTTTACTTTAACAAACCCTTTGGTAGTATGTTATTGCAATTTAAAGATACCCTTTGGTGGTATAGACGAGTCAACAAAGGTTTGAATGTATTAACCGAAACGACCAAAAGTTTTCACAATTAAAACAAGGACGATCTATTTATGACAAAGGCGATTTATTTATGACAATGATGATTGGTTTATGACAATGTCGATTGGTTTATGACAATGACGATTTGGTTTATAACAATTACGATTTGGACGATTGTTTTTTGGTAGTGATTTAGATAGCGTGACGGGTGAAATGTGATAAAAGCATGGTGGATACGCCATTGGTACTTCTTATATATAAGTGCTTTTATCGTATTACATACCGTGGCCTTATCTAAATTTCTTGGAACAATGTTTTGAAACAATGTCACGCAACGATTTTCACTTAAAGATATAAACCATACGAAGTTTTCTTTTAAATCGGTTTACTACTCGGTTTTACAAAAGAAATGTTTTTGGTCAAGATTCATGGCAATGAGACTTTTACAAAATTAACCAACTTGTATTGGTTGGTTAACTATATTGCAATATCAACACTTTTGATACAAGTTTTTTTTTATGTAACGACTCTCTTAGTCAGACAAGATATTGCAACGAAGATACAAGGCCATGAATTTGACACACTCACAAAACCTATGTACTTGCCGCATTCTTTTATGCTGACTCGTTTTTCACATATGTCTCAGGGAACAATGCGTGATGATAGTGATGCATGCTCACGTAGTAATGGACATGGACTTTAGTGCCTTAAAACAAGAAAGACAATTTGTTATGTTTGTTTAGTTTGTTTAATATTTCAAAGACAATGCAACTATGTAAATATAATATTTAAATAAAATGAAACTTCAAATACCATGTGTTGTTGTAACAATCTTTTAACGTGACTCCCCGACGTTTTTGCCGTGGTTTGTTGTTTTTACGCGGTCGGGGTGTTACAGATTGGTATCAGAGCACTGGTTATAGGGAATTAGGTTATTAGTAATGCTTTGACCTAGACTATAACCTTCCTAGGACCCTAACGCGAGTTTACTTGCGTTTAGATTCATAAAATATAATACTATCACCTATCCTCTGGTGATTACCAAAACAATGCATAAGTCACAAAAATATTTTCTGAAAACTTTTTACAAGAAAACGTATATTCTTAAATGAATCAAATTCGGCTTTATGCGTTAAAAGTTTTCAAAATCTCGTCAAAGTTTGGGTTTTATTAATGTGAACACGTGCAATCTGGAAAGGTGGGTGCCTGTACCCTGAGTTTTCTGTCTAAGGCTAGAGTGTTTGTACAAATCCACTTAATCGGACCAGTCACTCTTACTTGGGAACTCTTGGGGTGAGTGTCCACTTATAGGCTAAAGCATGTCTTCGCAATACATTATAAAGACCCATTTACTTTGATTAGTTACCATGTGCCGTGTTAGTTTTGAGATATGAAGGAATGACCACCATCCTTACTTCGTCGATATTTACAATACTTCTCTTGATTTATTTTAATATCAATCTCTCATATCTTCCTTCATGTTTTCTTTTAGAATGCCTCCTCGACGTGATACAACTCAAAATGCAGAAATGGCACCAATTATCGCTCAACAAATCGCTATTGTACTCCCGAACCTAGTGACTCAATTGAATCAAGCGAACAACAATAACAATACTAACAACAATGCACCAGCTCCGTGCAACTACAAACAATTCTGTTCGGCTAAACCACTTCAGTTCACTGGGTCTGAGGGAGCTACGGGACTTCTTCAATGGTTTGAAAGTCTCGAAAGCACGTTCCGATTTGTTTAATGTCCAAATGAGCGAAAGGTCGAGTTTGCATCAAGTGTGTTCAAAAAGAGAGCTCTTACATGGTGGAATGGTATTATGAGGGATAGGGGTGCCGATGTGGCCATGGCACAAACTTGGGAGGAGCTTCAAGCTTTGATGATGAAGGAATTCTGTCATCGTCACGAGCAGAGGGCACTTGAGAATGAATTCCACGACTTGAAGCAAGACAGTGGTGAGAATTGTGCTTTGACGGATATGAAGAGTTGAGCTTGTTATGTCCAGGGATGGTGACGCCTTTGGATAAGGCTATTGAAAAATATATCGATGGTTTGCCTGATCCGGTTTAGGATATCGTCACTGGCAGTAACCCCACTACCGTTCGCCAGGCCATTGAACTTGCTGCAACTTTGACCAAGTCTCAGGTCAAAAAGGGCAAACTTCATCGCAAGGGCGATAAGAAATTCGTTGCTAAGTCCATTCAAGAGAAACCGAAGGGAAACATAGCTGAGCCTTCCAAATGATTGAAGAAGCATAAGGCTTCTCAGAACTTTGATGTTACTACTCAACCTGCACAACCCGCACCAGCTGCTCAACCCAATCAAGCTCCCCAAAACCAACCAGCTCAACCTCCTGTAAGGAAACCATATGTTGGCACTGCACAGTTGTGCAACCGGTGCAATGGTCATCACCAAACTCACCAACCATGTCGTCAGTGTACCTCCTGCGGAAAACTTGGCCACACAGCCAACATCTGTCGTTTCAACCAGAACCGAGCTAAATCGAACCCTATTCAACCTCAAGCAAATCTTACTCGACCTCACTTCCCACCTGGTTCATGTTATAATTGTGGTGAAATGGGTCACTACAGAACAACTGTCCAAGACTAGCGAATGCCAACCAAGCTCGTGGACGAGCTTTCAATATCAACGCTAACGAAGCCTGTGCTTATAATGAAGTCGTAAATGGTACGTTCTTTGTTAACAATTGTCCTGCTTCAGTTCTTTTCAATTTGGGTGCCGATAGAAGTTTTGTGTCCTTAGCCTTTGAATCTATGATTTCGATGTCGAGAACTAGACTAGGAAAGCCTTTGACAGTAGAAGTCGCTAGTGGTGAACCTCTTGTGCTCGATCACGTTGTTCGAAATTGCCAGTTAAATCTCAACAATCATTTTTTTTCTATTGATCTCACGCCAATGCAACTTGGGAGTTTCGACATCATTATTGGAATGGATTGGTTAACCAAGCATCATGCCGAAGTTATTTGTTTTGACAAGATAGTTCGTATACCACTTCCCTCTGGTAAAGTCTTGGAAGTTCGTGGGGGAGAAACCTTCTGGTAATCTAAAACTCATGACTTGTAAGCCCAGAAATATCTGTGAAAGAACTGTGGCTTTCTTAGCGCATATCTTGGAAAAGGAAGGCAAGGGTAAAAATATCCAAGATATCCCTGTTGTTCGGGATTATCCTGAGGTGTTTCCTGAAGAATTACCTGGTTTACCTCCAGCACGTCAAGTTGAGTTCTGCATTGATCTTGTACCTGGTGCCAACCCAATAGCCAAATCACCTGATCGTCTTGCACCTTCTGAGATGCAAGAATTATCAAAACAGCTTCAAGAATTATCTGATAAGGGTTTCATTAGTCCGAGCTATTCTCCGTGGGGTGCTCCTGTCTTATTTGTGAAAAAGAAGGATGGATCCTTCCGTATGTGTATCGATTATCGTGAACTCAACAAACTCACGATAAAAACCGATATCCCCTACCTCGAATTGACGACCTTTTTGATCAAGTACAAGGTGCTACATGTTTCTCCAAGATCGATCTGCGTTCTGGGTATCATCAGCTTCGTGTACTCGAGGAAGATATTCCCAAGACTGCTTTCCGCACAAGATACGACCATTACGAGTTCACTGTTATGCCATTCGGCTTGACAAATGCACCTGTTGTATTCATGGACTTGATGAATCGGGTTTGTAAACCTTATTTAGACAAGTTCATCATAGTATTCATCGACAACATTTTGATCTGTTCCATGTCTAGATCCGAACACGAACAACATCTCCGATTAACAAGGGAACTTTTGAAGAAGGAACAATTATATGCTAAATTCTCCAAATGCGAGTTTTGGTTGAAAGAAGTTCAATTCTTGGGGCACATAGTCAACGAGCAAGGTATACATGTGGATCCTTCCAAAATCACTGCGATTAAGGATTGGAACACACCCACTACTCCCACAGAAGTTCGCTCATTTCTTGGTCTTGCTGGTTATTATCGTCGATTCATCGCGAACTTCTCGAAGATCGCGGTTCCCCTCACCGCTTTAACTCAGAAGAATAAGCCTTTTGAGTGGGGGATCCAAACAAGAGGAAGCCTTTCAAACGTTGAAACAAAAGCTCTGCGATGCTCCTATTCTATCTTTACCTGATGGCAACGATGATTTTGTTGTCTATTGTGACGCATCAAATCTAGGTTTTGGTTGTGTTCTTATGCAACGCAATAAAGTCATAGCATATGCGTCAAGACAGTTGAAGGTCCACGAGAAGAGCTACATGACTCACGATCTTGAGTTAAGTGTTGTAGTTTTTGCTCTCAAGATTTTGAGGCACTATCTTTACGGTACGAAATGCGTTGTTTTCATTGACCACAAAAGCCTCCAACACATATTCAATCAAAAGGGGCTGAACATGAGACAACGACGCTAGGTCGAGCTATTAAACGACTACGACTACGAGATTCGCTACCATCCTGGTAAGGCGAATGTTGTGGCTGATGCGCTTAGTCGCAAGGAACGTGTCAAACTTCATTGTGTTCGAATTCAATCTAATATCCAAACATGTATTCTTCAAACTTAGCGTACTTGTGCTATACAAGGCATGATGGGTAATGAATTACCACATTAACTTGAGCTTCAACTCGAGACGAAAGACAATGGATTACTCTATTATTTGAACCGTTTGTGGGTTCCAAATCAAGAAAATCTCCGCACTTTATTGATGGACGAAGCTCATAAGTCTCGTTATTCAATCCATCCTAGTGAAAACAAAATGTACAAGGATCTCCGTCCCCAGTATTGGTGGCCGGGTATGAAATCGGATATTGCCTTGTATATGTCGAGATGCCTAACTTGTCTTAAAGTCAAGGCTGAACACCAACGCCCATCTGGTTTGCTTGAACAACCAAAAAAACCGGTATGGAAATGGGAGAACATTGCGATGAATCTTATTACTAAACTGCCGCGCACATCTAGAGGTCATGATGCATTTGGGTAGTCATCGATCGTCTAACGAAGTCAACACACTTTTTAGCAATTCGTGAGAATTACTCTGCTGACAAGCTCACCAAAATCTATGTCGATGAGATTGTATTTCGTCATGGTGTTCCTTTGGACATCATATCTGACAGAGATGCTCGGTTCTCATCACACTTTTGGAAGACCAGGCAATCTGCTATGGGAACCAAACTCAATTTGAGCACTGCTTATCATCCTCTAACGAATGGACAAACTAAAAGAACAATTAAAACACTGGAAGATACGCTTAGAGCATGTGTGATCGACTTTGGTGGTAGTTGGGATTCGCACCTACCGTTGATCGAATTGTCTTACAACAATAGTTATCTCGCCAGCATCAACATGGCACCTTTCGAAGCTTTATACGGTCGAAAATGTCATTCACATGTCTGTTGGAATGAAGTGGGAGAGTCTCAGTTTACTGGACCTGAACTTATTCGTGACACAACAGACAAAGTCAAGAAAATACGCGATAAGCTTCTGACAGCTAGAAGCCGTCAAAAGAGTTATGCGGACAAGCGATGCAAGCCCTTGGATTCCAAGTTGGTGATCATGTCCTACTCAAGGTATCCCCTTGGAAAGGAGTGGTCAGATTTGGGAAGAAAGGAAAACTTGCACCACGATACATTGGACCATTTAAGATCGTCGAAAGAATCGGAAAGGTGGCCTACCGACTTGAGCTACCTCTTAAACTTGGGAACGTTCACCCAACATTCCACGTGTCCAATCTCAAGAAATGTTTAGCCAACGCAAATCTTCACATCCCACTCGATGAAATTCACGTTGATGATACAATGCACTTTGTCGAGAAACCAGTGGATATTCTGGACCGTGAAGTCAAGAAACTTAAACGAAGACGAATACCGATAGTCAAAGTTCGCTGGGAATCCAAAACGTGGCCCAGAATTTACTTGGGAACGAGAGGATCAAATGAAAGCGAAATACCCACATCTATTTCCACAAGTTTCCTCTAATTAAATTTCGGGACGAAATTTCCTAAAGAAGGGAAGATTGTGACATTTGTGATGATTCGATCATGTAGCGATTATGAGGAAGTTATTAACTAATGAAATTTTGTGTTTTATTTATGAGTTTTGTATTTTTATCATGACAATTGCACATATTCAATTCTCGCACGATTCCGAGCTATCAAACAACTTCTAGAAGTGAAATCGCAAACTATTACGTAAACGTAAATAGATAATGCAATGTACACTTCGGAGCAATGATACAAGTATAACATAACCTAAATATCCTTTTTATAACTTAAAAGTAAGTTTTGAAGGATTCGGTATGTGAAAACACGTTTATTCGATCACAGGGACTATTTACGACAAACTACAAAAGTCTGCCGATTCTCGTAGCGACACACATTCCGGAACAAATTCATAAGTCAAACATACCTTAAATAACCTTTACATAACTTAGAAATAAGTTTCGAGGGCTTCGGTATGGCAAAAACCTGCTTATGCAACTTCAGGGGCTATTTTGCAAATTCTAGAAAACTATGCCGTTGCACGTATTTCTTAATCCGGGATATGTACGCACATCCAAAATTTTTTTAATCATTAAAATCTTGTATTTTAATGATTGGAATGCAAAAATATCATTCGTTACGCATTTACGGTCATACACGCGTTCGTTACGATTTTCATCGTAATTAACCAAAAACCGCAACCGTACGACAAAACGCACCGACCTCTGAGACATTTTTGAGCACATTTCGAGTTCCCTATACTTTATTGTCCTTATAAAGCTTGAAAATAGGGTTGACGGGTGTTAAAAGTGCCAAAACGCGTCAAAAACAAGTTCAGGGGCCATTTCTACCAATTCTGAAACTTAAGCCCCTGCAAAGTCCTTACGGACCGTAAGGCAAAACCCCATACAGTCCGTAAGGGGTCCTCAGCTGATTTGACTTTCAGTTTTGATCGTAAATTGGTCAAAATAAAATCCAATTGAACTTGTTAATGTGGTCATAATCATGTTGGTTATAATCCTTAGTGATCATGCCTAGTGATTTCCTTCTTTTCAAGTCTTAGTGACGAGTCAAAGTTTTGATCAATGAAGCGATAAATGCGCATTTCATGACGGAACTAATTTCGGGTGTCAAAACAGTTTTTTTTGGTACCAAAAACCTTTTATAACTTAGTTAGACATGTAAAAACAAGTCTAACTTGTCACTTTTAGTTTAGTGCTTGTTAGGATCGTTTGTCGAACGGTTTTGACCACCGCTTTGACTTTTGAATCCGACCCGTTTGGTTGATCTTTGAACCCAACCAAATAATATTTGTGACCATGATTGAATAAAGAATAACCCTCTGAGGTTATACCTTATGTTCATATCTTTTGGCTAGTGTTATGATAATTAGTTGTTATGATCTTCAATAATGACCAAAATGTCCTTTTGCGAATAAATCAACAATAAACATATGTAACATAAATTTTGACATGTAATCTGATCAAATAACATTTTCAAACATGTTTAAGCATTAAATACCTATCATAACACATAACTAACCATCCGATTACTTAGTTACGCAAATGACGCGTTAAAGTGGCTTAAACTACCTTAACGGGTCATAACGGGTCAAAAGCATTTAGGAACCTTTTCAAGTCAGAATGTAAACTTTGTTAAACCATTTCATATGAGTGCCAACACTCATTTGGTTTACAAGACCTCATTCTATCCGATCCGCCGACTAAAGTCCCGATATTTACACAATTATCCGATTTTATGACACGCTTGATTTCTCGGACTTTTGAGCTTGTTTGATCTTTGATACAAAGACACTTTGCAATCACAAGTGAGTACATAGTTCCCCTCTTTTTATGTTATGTAAATATTTTGGGGTGATTCACATGTGCTAAATTCTTTTCAAGTTTTCAAGTTACAAATGCTATGGTTTATATAAACGAGACGATTTCAGTAATGTGAACGAACTTGTTAGTGCATTGTATTGAGGATAAGAATGACATTCATTAACTTTGGCCAAGCCGACCAGTAGTAATTTATGATACCATAGGACTGACAATCCTATTACCAAGGTTCCCGGGGTTTGTGGGGAAGTTTGGGGAACGACCGAAACTGTTTACTTTAACAAACCCTTTGGTGGTTTGTTATTGCAATTTAAAGATATCCTTTGGTGGTATAGATGAGTCAAAAAAGGTTTGAATGTATTAAATGAAACGACCAAAATTCTTCATAATTAAAACAAGGACGGTCTATTTATGACAAAGGTGATTTATTTATGACAATGACGATTGGTTTATGACAATGTGTATCCTAGTGGTGTTTGGTGTATGCGGTTTGGTGAGAGTATCCGGGTTCGAATCCCGGCTACTGCTTATATATATATATATATGTATCATTTACAAAAAGGTTTATTTATTATTATTAATTATTTAATTAGGTAATGTCGATTGGTTTATGTTATGACAATGACGATTTGGTTTATAACAATGACAATTTGGACTATTGGTTTTTGGTAAGTAATTTAGATAACGTGATGGGTGAAATGTGATAAAAGCATGGTGGATACGCCGCTGGTACTTCCTATATATAAGTGTTTTCATCGTATTACATACCGTGGCCTTATCTAAATTTCTTGGAACAATGTTTTGAAACGTTATCACGTAACGATTTTCACTTAAAGATATAAACCGTACGAAGTTTTCTTTTAAATCGATTTACTACTCGGTTTTACAAAAGAAATGTTTTTGGTCAAGATTCATGGCAACGAGACTTTTACAAACATTAACCAACTTGTATTGGTTTGTTAACTATATTGCAATATCAACACTTTTGATACAAGTTTTTTTTATGTAACGACTCTCTTAGTCGGAGAAGATATTGCAATGAAGATACAAGGCCATGAATTTGACGCACTCACAAAACCTATATACTCGCTGGCATTCTTTTATGCTGAATCGTTTTCACATATGTTTTAGGGAACAATGCTTGATGATACTGATGCATGCTTACGTAGGAATGGACATGGACTTTAGTGCCTTAAAACAAGAAAGACAATTTGTTATGTTTGTTTAGTTTGTTTAATATTACAAAAACAATGCAACTATGTAAATATAATAATTAAATAAAGCGAAACTTCAAATACCATGTGTTGTTGTAACAATCTGTTAACGTGACTCCCCGACGTTTCCGCCGCGGTTTGTTGTGTTTACGCGGTCGGGGTGTTACAAAACATGTCTAATAATGTTATAAAATTGATTTGGTGTCAAAAGTTTAAGTTTTAATACTTGAAAACTCATTCGTCGGAAAATGCATTTTTTACTTTTATTTCGTAAAAGTTTGACTCCTCATTTTGCCTACTAAACGTGATGATCAGAGGGTGTTATCACTAGGAATTAACACCTTTATTTTTACGATCACGTAGCAAAGTTCAATTTGAACTATTACTTGACCAAAATGGTTAGAACCGAAAGTCAAAGCAAGAGTCAAATAAATGAAATATACTAGAAGAAACACTTGTGTTTGGAAGAAGGATTAGAACTATGGAATGGAGGCCTCAAAGCAAAAGCAAGCTCCAAGAATGCTTTAGTGAGAAAGAAAGAAAGGTGTGAAGGAAATGAAAGAACATGAAGCCTATTTATATTAATCTTGGACCAAGGAGGTGATGACAAGTGTTTGATGAGGTGTTAAAGGGTTGCTTAGTGTCCTAACTCGGTTGAATGTGGCAATACTCATGCTAGGTGTCAATACATGAAGATAGGTGGCAATAGTTGGTGATCACGCATTTTTTTTTGCATCTAAGCATGTCTTAAGAACTGCAAGACAATATGTATTATGGTCCGCAAGGCCTTCTGACAAAAAAATTTCACTTTTTGGCAGTTTTGGCCCCGGGAATTGTATTATTACTTGTTTGCCATTTTTAACCCTTCTAACTTGTAATTTAAGCTATATAAAGGGTATTAAGGCATATGTAACTTGGATTTTGTTCCAGAAATGTCATGAATATCGCTTTGCTCGATCGTACGATTACGTATTACGAAAATAAAATAAAAAATTTTCTAAAACACGAAAATGATCAAAAGTGTACAAAAGTTGAAAATGACATGTTGTTCACGAACTACCGGCAAAATGACTTGCTGGTTGCGCCATAAATCATTCATCATACATTTCCCTTGACTCTTTGCCCTTCTTCTTGGTCCTCCACTAACCGTGTGTGTTTCTAGCCTACGAATCTTTTTGTTAGACCCGTCATTTGTTCTTTGGATCTGCCTGGTTTCCTTACGCACAATTTTTACCAAGTGCCCCAACTTTCCACTCTTTAAGGCCTTCTCGGTCTCCTGGCGCAAGCTGATACAATCGTCTGTCAGATGCTAGTGTCTTTATGGAAATCACAATACAAGTTCGGGTCTTGACCCTTCTTGTTCCGCATAGGTGGCGGAGCTTTGAATTCATGGTTCTCCGTGGTAAGAACCTCGCTGGGACAACGACTTGCCTTTTCCCCTGTAAACGTCTTTTCTATCTGCGTAACAATTTTAGCGACTGCCATCAACTTGTCCCATTCTTCGGGCATACCATCTTTTCCTGTGATAGTTCGGATCAGATAATCACAATGTACCGCATGAGTGAAATGCACGCGCATGAGATCTACGCATACATTACCGATTTCAAGGCACTGCTTGTTGAAATGGGTGATAAACTCATCTAAGCCTTCATTCTCCTTACGCCATATCTTCATAACCTCAGAAGTGTCACGCTTGTGACATCTTTGCTGGCTGAAATGAGTTAAAATTTTTGTTCCAAGTCTGGCCACGATTTTATCTTGCCTGTTGGGAGGCTGTCAAACCAGGCGCGAGCTGCCCCTGTCAGGGTTTGAACGAAAAGGTGGCACCACATAGGCATGGTACAACCTTCTACTACACCAACACTTGTAAAGACTCTCATATGATCATTCGAATCAGCCAAACCATTGAACTTATCGATTGTTGGTGGTAACTTCACCTTCTCCAAAGGTGCCAGAGCAATCTCACAGATAAACTTGGATAGCTCAGCTACAGTCGACCTATAAACCAAGCTGTAATCATACTCAGCCGACGGGTTATACATAGTACACACCCATGAACTATACGCCTAATGATGTTTGGGAAGATAGTTAAACACTGAAACATTGTCGCCTTCTTGATACGTTGGGTCTTACTAGCTAGTGTGAGTGTCCCACTCTTCATTCATATTGCGTGACCCTAGCCGAGTGTTGATTGGGGTTCGCTGATGCGACTGAGTGTGTTGGCTTTCATAGTATCTCCTAGTGTCCATGCGCGTGTTGCGCGTAGTATGGCCATTTTGTCATCTTGATGATGGTGACATTTGGTGTTGGTATCTTCCTATACTCTCGGAAGATACGTGAGACAATGTGCACTCATGTAGGAGAATTGTAATCTAGCTGCCTTGGCATTGGTTTTGTTGCTGGATTTTGTTGTGCTTAAAATTTACTCGGACCTTGTTGTGCACACAATTGCGCATACATAGCATTCAAAGTGGCCTGACTTTTGATGAACCAAGAGGCGGGAGTTTACCCCTCTGGTAATAGTGAAGTTAGAGCTGCCGATGGTCCCGTGCCATGGCTTCATGGGTCGCACCTGGAGTGATGCGAACACCACTCGCTTAAACTCCACTAGTCTCAGTGTATTCCCCATCAGCGTGCTCGTCAATTGGGTGGCTTTTGACGTGCGCGTTGTCTACCACCTGGCCCGACTGAGAGTGAAAACCAAGTGAGGAAAAAGTAATGCTCTAATATGCCATGAGATCAGTAAATCAAAGCTCAGAAAGAAGACGGAAAAGTAATTGTAGAAAATTGGTGGGCGCCAATGAAGAAACACCAAGTTAATACATAGATTAGCTTATGGTTTGTGTCTCATCCAAATAAGCTTAATCTTCTTTCATTATATACAAACAGCTGCGATGATCCTGCAAAACAATCAACGCACCGTGAAGCTCGTTACAAGGAGGAGAATATAGGCGTTCTCCTTGTAACCACCCTTCGACGTGAGAATAAGAACTTGCTTTGAGGATAAAAGTGTGTGTATTGAGTGAGAGAGCAAGAGAGCGATCCTTAAACCTGGAGCCGAAGTTCTCTATTTATAGCCGAGATGAGTTGTGAAGGAGATTGGCTGATGGGCCTTTGGTGTGAGGCCGATAACAAAGAATATCTGTTTTGTCCCTCTTCTCATGACCGTAGTGTTTACACTCGAGGGCATGGTTGGCGCACACTGAATGGATCTAGGTGGCCTGCCGATATTCCTTATTGTCTGGTCTGGCATTAGCAGTTAAGTGGAGATCACGGAGCAGTGGTCGGCACACGCTGATTGGTGCCACATACGTGTCCTTGTGTACTTCCTGTCTCCTGCACGATTATTCATCGTGCAACATTACATGGTACAGCCTATCGTGCGCTCATTGGTCTAATGCTCTGCCAAGCATACCTTCTTTACTATCCAACACTATCTTACCAGAACAAGTGTCTTTGTGCTACCTAGACTTGCGCCATTTCGTTTATGGAAAGAACTAAGTGTTGGATTTGATGTATTCCAAGTATGGCCTCGCGCGTGACCCGAGGTTAACTCGTGTGGTAGCGCAAGATAAGGGACCACACCTCTTTAAGTATAAAGTTATTAGCATTGTATGTGGCGATTTCTACATGTTTTACTGTTTACTTATCAATGGTTTTTTTTGACTTTGTGGTTGCATCTCCTGAGAACCATAACGATCTCATGAAGCATGGTGAAGCGAACGTCTTTTTCCTTAGCGGACACATGAAGCGGTTCCTCTATAGTCGATAAGTCAAGTTAGGTTGAGAGAGGCAAGAGCGAAACATTGTTTTTTCACTAAGAAGAAGCAGAAGAATGTTAAAATGACCATCTAGTTAATTCATATGTTATGAATATTAATTTTGGTAACTTATTGTATTGGTTAAGCCTATTATGTGCAGATGTTATAAAGTGGAGGGCTTAAGTGTAATGTGTGAAGTATCAGGAAGGACTTGAGTGCAAGAGTGGAAAAGTTCAAGGGTTGCGATCATCTTGTGGTATATTTCAGGGTTCTTATTGTAACTTGTGGTTGAGGAGGTATATAAGTGAACAATCTAGGGTTCACTATGTGTAGTTGTTAGTTGAGTGTGTTATTTTCCACTCCAGTTGTTAGGGTTTGTTTTAGTTGTTAGATCCTGCGAGATCCTGGCTTTCTTTTTATGTTGATCAATTAATATTGAAATCAGTTGATCCTATTGAACATCTGTTCATTGTAGATCTTACAAGTTGTAAGATCAAAGGGTTTCTGGGGGAATCGTTTTGGTTTGGGTTAATAAGAGATTTGTCACGTGTTGTCACTTATTGTTGTTCTTGTTCTTGTATTTGTTCATACCATGGTTTTTTATATGGTATCAGAGCCATCCTAAGCTCTTAAGTCCTGGTTTGGGTTTTCGTTGTGAGATCTAGGGTTAGATATGTTTTTCTAGAAGTTGATCTGTAAAGCCCGTTAAATGGATCCTTCAATGATATCGAACACTAACCTTATGTTAGTGCGGAAAACTAACACAAGCCGATTCAAGAAACAATAAATGAAACCAATATGTCGCCAAAATTTTATCTTGCATTCACCATAAACGATGACTGATACAAGACTCCCAAGAGGTTTCGGTTGACTCCTTTGGTTCTAATCAACTGATCAACTCCAAACTAACATTAGGGAATTGATTATATACTAGACACTTGGGCCTAAAGCCCCTACCAAGCCCAGCCAAAACCTACTTAGACCCATTACAATACTTCGACCCAATTCACAATTCAAAACATAACGACAAGTTCAACCTTTAACTATCACTACCTACTATGCATAAACCTTCAGGCTCCAATAATCTCCCCCTAGGTTTATAGCATAGGGTCATGACAATCTTCAACTGCTTCCACTGCCACCTACTTTATCTTTGTAACCACCAAATCCTTTCTTCCTGACATGTGGAGCACCAGCAACAGCTGCAGTCCACTGCTTCACCATATCTTCATACTTCTCAGTCGATCGAATTTGATTTTGAACCAGCACTTCTAGATCTTGCGAGCTCAGATTCAGTAAGTCCACTGGATCAGTTAGTCTAAACTGCACATCATCATCACACACAATCAAAGCCTTTCCAATAGTCTCATCATATGCCTAGAAGTGCATAGTCTTCAAACTACCATTTGGAATCTTTTTCACCAAAGATATTGTCCTTTTTTTTATCAGTGGGCAACCATATAACATTCTTCATTCGCCTATGAGTTCGAGGATCACAAATTCCTCTAGCAGGTTTCAAGAAAGATTCCGCAGTATGAATAGACGGAAATCCTCGAGCCACCTCTCGCTTGAGTCTCTCAAAAAACAAAAATCCTCTACCACCACACTTTATATCAACATATGGTGCATTCGAATGTATAGTTAAATCTACATTCATGAATGTCTGGAACTGAGCAGGTCTAGAATAGTATTCCACTGGACCAACCTTTCTTTTAATCCACCACATCTTACGATCATGATAAAACCCCCAACTCACAACCCCTGATTTATTGCCAACCTTGTCATAAAGACTCTCACCAACATCCATTAAATGATGAGTAACTTGAACATCAGGATCAACATGATTCAGATTCCTATTCTTCACAACCACCCTTACTTATATTCAACAATTTTCGTATGGTTTCGATCATAATTGTGTAATTACGTTTACAAATACATTTGAAAATACGGGTTCATTAAAACATTTTATATTAAAACAACACAACATAATGTAAAAAGTTCGTCATTAAAAATGATGACGAAACATAGTGCGGAAGCTTGTATCTTGATTGTGTGCTTGATAGTCATCCGGCATCCCAAGATATTCCTACATTTCATAAACCATGAGATGATTAGTCATACGAACTTATAACATGTTTAAATCAAGTCTGTATAACGAACATGAATCAAAATAATCTTTTTTTCTTTTGTTTGTTTTTTCAGCCTTTTCACCCGGCCGTGTCAGCTTTCCCACCCAGCCGTGTCAGCTAAACATTTTTTTTTCAGAACATTCACCCGGCCGTGTCAGCTCTGCACGTTTACTTTTCTCTCAATTTACATCCAAACTTATTCCAAACTCATTCCTATCACTTGGGGTTCGTGTCTTAACATGTCTAAGTTGTAATCCATTACCCGGCTCCAAAATTCATATAATTTACGCTCCCGTTACCCGGTTAGCGTTTTACTTGATTTTGACCCGTTTGACGTTTAAGCACCTAAGCTCAAATCATCCAAAACTTTTTAGTGGAATTATTTCCACAATTATGCCCATTACCCGGACTTAATAACTTCGTGTTCCACGCTCCCATTACCCGGTTTGCGAGAACACGTTTACATTCACCGGTTTATTCTGTAACTTTCTAACGCATAAACCAACATATAACCACTTACTTTATTTTGACCCATTTAGAGGAGCATATAAGCATAAATTTCACTCGTCATTACTCGCATTTTATTTCTACATTAAGATATCTATTTTGCCTTCTATCACCATTGTATTCGTGGTGGATTTACTTTGGTAATCTAACTATTCCGAGGTCTACCATTCGGTTAGTCAATTTTACGGAAAAGGCCCCTTTTTGGGCGTTTGACCCAAAAAGGATTATGCAAATAACTTTTACGTTTATCAAAGACTTACTTGGTAATAATACTCATTTCTAAGCAACCTTTTAAGGTCGTTTGCTCAGTTTATTGATCAAGGGTGCTTTGGTCAATTTTAGCCCCTCATTTTACAACGAATTACTTTCGCTAAATATTTGACCAAAATTGCATGTTTAAGCTATAATCTTATTTATGCATACCTGGCTCGATCAAAGTATTGACCCGTTTTAATACCTCATCATATAAGTTGTTAGTTAATAACAACGGCGTCTCACACGCTATTCGTTTCTGTTAGCATAAAACTCAACAACAACATTAATCACTAATATCAATTGGTGATTTCATCAACTTTGGACCCGTTTATTCCATTTGACCATTTATTCATCGTAACATGGTATTTATTTACCATCCCATTCATGTACCCATTTCGGTTTACACCGTATTATCATATTACTAAAAATCATCTCTTATTTGTTTTGGCTTATCATGTTTTACGCCTTATAGCGTCTTTTCAAAAACAATTATTTTTTCGTTAGCTCGTGGCCAATTACCATATTACCCCTTTTACTTATTATGGTTTACCCCATAATATGTCTTTTCTCAAAACTCTTTGTTTATTCGGTCTATTCAAGACCGAATTGCCGTTTTACCCCTTTTACTTATTCCGACCCGTAATATTTCGCGTCGAATCACCATAATTAATTTACGGTTATTCATAATCATAACAACTTCAACGAGTAAATGATCTAATAGAAAAGTGTAAGCTTTACTTACATAGTATCCGATTATGCACTTTTTCCGCGTGCTTGACCCGTTTGACCCGCTTCTTTCCCAAGCCTCCACCTAGCTTGTCAAGTGTCAAACTATCACCATAATTCGTAAGACGGTTAGATTAGTCATCCTCACTTACGACTATTCCATCTTACGGATTTTATATCGAAATTATTATTCGACCTTATCATTAGTTAATTTGACTTTTCAGAAGTCAAATACCTTTAATCATATGATATGCACAATTTAGTTCAATCAGCATCATGTTTAGAACCCGTATTATCCCGTATCACACGTAATTAGTCAAATTAGCCAATTACGCGTTTCTTTCATAATTTCTTCATATCAACATTCATTGGGGCGTTTTAACAAGCACCTTGCGGGCAAGATTCTTATGCATCTTTTATCTAACTCATGGTCATTCTTTTAACCAAATTTTAATCATCATAATCAAACCTCTATGTCTAGTGTTCATGAACAACATCTAGGACTTGCATCATATCTTCAAATTTCATAAGTTTAACACTCTAATTTAGTGTCCATCACATTATCATAAACCCACTTAGCACATACATGATTAGCTAACCGAATCACTAATTCATGGCAATAATTTAATAAGTTTACATCTGGGGTTTGTTCCTAGACTTGTACTCATGTCTATATCACTCATACCTTCAACATTCACACAAGAATTTCAATTATGAGTGTTCATCATAAATTCAAGATATCACCAAATCACAAAATTTGACATACCTTGCGATCTCCTAATCTAGGTGATCAATAATTTGCGTTCATGCATCGATTGTAGGTTCGGTTGGCCCTTCAATTTGATGGATTTGATGAACAAAGGTTTGCCTTGTTTTGTTCCCCTGATGATCGACCTGCACACACACTATGTGTGTGTTGTGTGTAAATTTTCATCTTTTATAACACAAGCTTCCTTTTTGACAACTTAGGTCCCTCAAGTTTAGCTTTGTTTATATAAAACTACATCTCCATGTTTTTATTACTTATAACTAGGTTAATTAGTTCCTAGTTATTTTGTTTACGGGTTAACTTTTACCACTAACGGTATTTTACCCTCCTTTTAATATTAACGTGGTTTGATTACCAAACCCGTTTTTGGGGTGTTACACCAGTTCTCTTTTCTGTTTTAATCTCTTGGCTTTTACAACATCTTTCTCTTTGTCAACTGGTGTTCTAAAATATAGATCCATTGCAGTAGAACATTCAGCATCATTCTGAGCGATGGCTTTAGCATGATCCTCAACAGCTTTCTTGTATTTCTCCGTATCATTGGATCAACAAACTCTTGACCAAACTTCTTTTCCAGCTTGCCACGGATATCATATACAATAGAGAACAATAAGCCAACATCTCCTTGTAATTGATCAATCGGTGGAGTCTTTTGAACAATCGTGTCTTCTAGTTGAATAATCTTTGCATCTTTATGAATAGAATCAAGATTCTCTTTTTCAACTCCCGAACATTAACAAACTCATCATCATCACTTGAATCGTCAACAAATGACAACTTAGATCGTTCTTCATTCCTTATCCCACTAGAACTACATCGCTTGTCATGTATTGCAACAGATGAAGTTCCAACAACAGTGGTTCCCAACGGTAATGATACGATAACAGGGGTCTCTGGTTGAGCAGATATACTAACTGGAATATCTGAAGAAACTGACACTTCAGCAGACTCCGAACTCACATTCAATATCGTCTCAGTAGCTTCAAACTCAAATGGTGTCTCTGTAGTAGTAGTAGTGCTTTCAAATTCGAAATTTGTTTTCGTTGTAGCTTTAGCATTTTCGAAATCAAATCATATAAATCATCACCATCGTTCATAAGTTGATCTTGTATCTGTTCAACAAGTATTCCAGGTCGAGGATCCCTTTTTCTTCGCTTTGTCGGCTGTGAATCAGAGTCCTGTGGGTCTTTATTAACTAGCATCTAACTTTGTAATGAAGAGTCAGGAGAAGGATTCCCTAGCTTTTCGCTAACAGACTTTAAAAGCAGAGCCAAACTTCCAGCAGTAATCACCGGTTGAACAACTGACACAACAATACTAACTTCAGCTTTAGGAGGAAGCTCATCATCATCTCCATCATAACTAAGCATAATACCTCCATCATCAGAGTCAAGATTCTGAAACTCTGTCTCGGTCTCTTCAACATTAACAACCTGAACATCGTTTTCTTCGGCAACCACAACATTAACTTGAGCATTCACAAGAACATTCACAGGTTCTGCCACTACTTCTTCACTCTTTGAAAACTGACCAAACTTTTTAAGAGGGATTCTTCCTTCAAATTGACTAGTAGTACTCTTTTTCGGTGCAGCGAACCAAAACAGGTTGGTCCCATTGGCTTCAAGTCCAAAGTATTTCCACTTCTTTCCAAATCGGAATACCGCGCATTCAAAATCATCTGTAAGAGGGATACATTACAAATTTATCCTTTCGTACCCCAGTGACATTCTTCTTCATTCCTTCAAACACATACTTTGAGTAGTTATAATCTTGATTTGTAATCAAGCACACAAATGCTACGGATTAGGTGCTATTCAGCTGATCAGTTCCTCCTATGTTTTCCGACATTCACGTGATGAACACATGCATCAATATTCTCCAGTATGGATGAACAAACTTCTTTAACAGAGAGGGATACGTTCATTTGTAACTTAAACGCAACAATATTGCTTCAATAGCCTTAGATGGAAGATTGATTGGGTCTGTCTCTTAATCACCATACTGTAGAACTTCCCTGATGATTTGTTCTGTAAAAATAATATCCTTTTTCTGTATTACCTCTTCTATCGATTCCTTTCCTTCATCTCCGAGTGCATCAAATCTAGAAGTTTTCCAAAATTCCTTGACAAGATCTTCGTAGACAACTGGATTTTCTCTAAGAGCGTGAGCAATTTTGCAGCGATTAAGACCTTTAATAAGATAAGTACACAACTTTTTGTATTTTTCTGGAGGTGGTGACAAATATCCAGTTTGATTGTGGCCCGAGATAACTTTTAAATCCATGATCCTACAAAATATGCATCAGCTGTTAAGCGTAGAATTGTACTAACAATAAGTTAACCAATTTAACTTAGTGAATGTGAAAATCAACTAGTCATGGTCAACTAGGTCATGGTCAACGCAGTCAACACGAGTTGACCAATCGAGACCAAACAATTATACTTGGTTACGAGTTAAAGAAATAAAAAATTGAAAAGAAATTCAAGATCTCGAGTCGGAACCATTAGGTTTCGAGAAATGTATTGAGTCACAATGATGACATTAATACTCACAACCGGACATGTTTCGAGTCATTTGATGTCTCCACTCCCAACCTCAGTCAGAATCTTCCAAACAACTTTTGATCATCATCAATTATTGATTATGGAATAAAACCAAAAACACCCAATGATTTTGTTGAAGACCAAATTATGAAGATACTTAGGGTTCTTAATCATCTTCAAAACTTCATAAATTTCTTCATGCCTTCTCAACCAATCTTCATTCGATAACCAGGATTTAATCGATGTTAGTCAGTCGGAATCGAGAGCAATAGGTCGGAATCAGAGAGAAAATCAGAATGATTTCGAGTAAATGTGACGTTCCGACTCGCAAACTCATATATACTTCCATCTATCATGGGCTGGGCCATACACACAGAGATTAGGCCCATTAAATTCGAGTCGGAACCTCCATTTTGAGTCGGAACCAATTTTGATTCCATTACTTGATTTCGACTCATTTTTAATTTATTTTTCAAGTTTACTAAAATTCAAAATTTTAATTTAAACAACCTTACCCTCCCGAGCATGTTTTAAGAGACTAAAACCTATTAAAAACAAAAATAAATAAGTCTAACAATTACTTACAAAAATAAAAATAAAAATAGGAAAGATCATTATTGCTCAGGGATCAAATCATGAGGTTTCGGCAAGACTTCATTTATCAACACTGATCTACTACTGAGTGATCCGAATGATTGCTAGTATATTTGTCTACCTAAACTCATCTCCTTAGACTTTTAGCATGTGACAATTTGCAACCAATTTAATCATGTTTTGATGTTTTAACAATGAACACCCAAAAATACTAATCAAATCCTGGAATTATAGACAAAACACTCTATCATGCATGAAGTTTCCCTACCATATGTTTCCACAAGTCTGTCCTAGATTTATGAAATCTTGACTAGGACTAGATTGAGAAAAGAACAGAATAGATCATAAGCAGAAAAGTTGATATAATATACAAATTAAATGAGTTTTTGCTCAGTTTGATGTAGGTTTTTGGGTTTCTTTTGGGCACTTGAGGGCCTCTTCGGGTGTAAATTGATCTATAGGACGACAGACGTACAACTAGGTCTTTGCTCACGCAAAACAGAAGCTAATGCTGCCTAGCATCTCCAGATCTTTGCTCATGCAAAATAGAGGAGATACACGACTTTTTCAGAAAAGATTTCAGAACTAGTCCTAAATTGTGTGTATCAGGACAACACATAAGCAATCAAATAGAAATAAACTAATTCCAAGTGACGTTTCTTCCCGAGGTCATGAACTTATTTTAGATTCTGTATAGAAACAACCAAAATTTTCAGCCATAAGGAGAGAGCCTACCAGCATATCTTTCTAGAGTCAAACTATCTTGATACTTATCTTACATGAGTCAGCCCTTTACCACAAAGTGAGAATTCATTTCGTTTACCACGCAATCTTTTTTTTATTTATTTTTTTATTTTTCAAAAATTTTAATGTTTTTGTATTTTTTTTCAAAATTTCTCCCCCTAAATTTGTGCATAAATAAAAAATTACCTAAGAATAGAAAACTTTATGAACAAATTTACCTACGAAAAATGAAACAAAGATGCTTAGTCGGTAAATCGGATCATTTTCAGAAAATCGATAAGCACCTTGAACTTTGAGCTGCTGACAAGTTTTGTGAATAAATCGGAAGCATTTGCATCTGTATCGATTTGCTCCAGTTTAATAAGACCTCTGTCAAAGCAGTCTCTTATGAAATGAGCTTTAATATCAATGTGCTTGGTTTTGGAGTGAAAGACGGGATTTTTGACAATTTGAATAGCAACATCATTATCACAATAAATGGTAGTGTTGAGATAAGTTAAACCATAATCCTTCAATTGATGTTGCATCTACACCATCTGTGAGCAAGACATAGAAACAACAACATACTCTGCCTCATCTGTGGAGATCGCTACCATTTGATGTTTCTTGCATTGCCAAGAAATGAGGTTGTCACCCAAAAATTAACATCTAGCTAATGTAGATTTCCTGTCACTGTCAGTTCCTCCAAAATTGCTATCTATTACGCAAATAGGTCAAAATTTGAATCTCTTGGATACCACAAGCCAAACTGAGGGCTGCCTTTAAGATATCTAAAAATTCGTTTAACAGCAGTAAGATGAGAAAATTTAGGATTAACCTGATATCGCGTGCATTGAAAGACAGCAGACATGATGTCTGGACGGTTAACAGTCAGATACATCAAAGATCCAATCATAGACCGATAAAGGCGTTGATCGACATGGGATCCATCTATATCTTCAGTCAGCAAAGGTCTTTCTGCCATTGGTGTTTCTACTGATTTCGCGTCAGTAAACTTGAATTTTGTCAGCATATCATCAACATATTTGCCCTGATGTATAAGAATGCCTCAAGAATCCTGTCGAACTTGTAGACCCAAAAACAAAGTCATCTCCCCAAGGGCACTCATCTCGAATTTCTTCTTCATCACTCCTTCAAATTCTCTGTAGAGATCCTCACTCGTTGATCCGAAAATAATATCATCAACATAAATCTGAACCAAGAATAGATCCTTGCCAACTCTCATGATAAACAGCGTCTGATCAATTGTGCCACGAGTGTAACCATGAGCCAGAAAATGCTCAGTCAAAGTAGCATACCAAGCCCGTGGTGCTTGGTGCAATCCATATAATGCCTTGTCAAGTTTGTAGGCATATTCTGGATGGTCTGGATGAACAAAACCTGGTGGCTGCTCAACATAGATTTGTTCCTTCATGTCTCCATACAAAAACGCAGTCTTGACGTCCATCTGGTAAACAGTGAACCCCATGTGTGATGCGTAAGCTAAAAAGATCTGGATGGCTTCAAGTCAAGCAACCGGTGCATCAACTTCATCATAATCCAGGCCCTCTATCTGTTTAAAACCTTGGACTACCAAATAACTCCAGCAGAATCTTGCTTGTTTTTGTAAACCCATCAAGTTCCATGTTTACGTTTTCCTTCTGGTAACTCAGCAAGCTTCCATACTCCCAGCTTCTCAAACTGGTTCATCTCTTCGTGCATAGCGTCTACCCAGCCTGGTTCTGCAAAGCTATATCAATAGTTTTAGGTTCTATTTGAGAAATGTAGCAAGAGTATAAACATGTATTGATAGTCCCTTATTGGCTCCTGGTAAGAATTTCGGCATTAACAGGACCAATGATGTTCTGTATTGGATGGTTACATTGAACAATTGTTGGAATTGCCACATCAGAAATGGTCACGCCTTGAGTAGAAGCGTTCAGGCTATCAGAATTTGAGTTGCTCGTCTCCCCCTCATTAGGTGCTGCAGTATTGTTAACTCCAGGATTAGTAATTGTACAATCTTCAGGAGTTGGGTCAGGAAATAGTGCAGAGCCTGACCCACTATAAATATCATCACTTGCTGATGCACCTTCACGGAATGAAGTGTTTGTGGATGGAGGGTGCTCAGTGAAAACCATCCCTGGTGGATTAATGGTGTGTTTTCGTGAGCTCCCTTCAGCAAGTTCTTCTTCTTCAGTCTCACCAAATGAGAGTAGTTGTTGTGGAGTAGATGCACCTGCATATGTAAGAACACTAGATAGAATTTTAAAAGATTTAAACAAATCAGTGTAATCATATAACCAATCTGTACTAACTCTAGCATTCATTTCATTTTCTTTAAGCCAGTCAATGTTACACGACTCAACGATAGTTTTAGTCACTTTATTCTATACTCTATACGTAAAGCCTTTACCGTATCTAATAAAGTAACATTCGTTCCCCTTGGCTTCAAACTTTCCATTTGTGTCCTGAAGTAGTAACACACACGGACAACCAAAAATACGAAAGTGTGAAACCGAGGGTTTATGTCCTTCCAGAATTTCATAAGGTGTTTTCATGTGACGTTTGTTAACCAAAGTATGATTCTGGATGTAACAGGCCGTGTTAATTGCCTCAGCCCAAAAGAAAATTAGAAGCTTCGAATCAACCAACATAGTTCGTGCAGCTTCAATAAGGGTACGATTTCGTTGTTCAGCTACTCCATTTTGTTGCGGAGTTCTCGGTGCACCATACCGTCTGTCAATTCCCTTTTCAGTGCAAAATGAATGCAGAGTGATATTCTTGAACTCAATCCTAGTGTCAGATCTAATAGCCTTCACTTTCCTGCTTGCTTGATTTTCAATAAAGATAATAAATCGTTTAACTAACTCAGCAGTTTCATTCTTGTGACTCAAAAAGAATACCCAAGTGTAGCATGAATAATCATCTACTATCACCAGACAATACGACTTTCTGCCAATGCCCAGTACATTCACTGAACCAAAGAGATCCATGTGAAGTAACTCAAGAACTGCCTTTGTGGAAGGCATTTTCTTGGGTTTATGAGGCTTTCGATGCACCTTTCCTTGTCCACAATCAACACACTTCTCTACCAGCATAAAATCTATGATCAGTAGATCGCGAACCAATTGACCTTTTGCAAGACGATTTAAGTTTGTCATGTTTATGTGTCTAAGGCGACGATGCCCCAAAAGACCATTATGTTAAGAAATATTTGAGAATAGACAAGTGATCACTTCAGTGGGTTTCTTATTCATGTCGATGAGATATGCATTCTCTATTCATTCAACAGTCATCAAAAACCAATCTTCAGGTATCATGATTCCTGGTTTCAAGACATAACATCCTTTCTTCATAAAATGAACCGAGTTTCCTTTATCACAAATCTACGAGATGCTTAACAGATTGTGTTTCAGTTTAGGACGTAGTTCACATTTTCGAAACTTAGTACCTCGTTTTGCACTGTTCCTTTTAAAGTGGTTCTGCCAGATTCTCCTCTTACAAAAGTGACATATCCACCATCAAATTCTTTGACATTTATGAGTTGGGACAAGTCTCCGGTCGTGTGCCTGGTACAACCACTATCCATGTACCAAAGTCACACGATAGTCCTCCATAACTATTCCTGCACGAAAAGCGGGATTAGTGAGTTTTAGGAACCCAGCCCATAGTGGACTTGGGTTGTCCTTGAGCATCAACATATGACACGTTTTCCCAAACAAAATTTTCTTTGTTAAAAAATTTCAAGGATTTCTTATTACTGAATTTCAACTGAGATGTAGAAGATTGAGCAACACTTACTTTAGGTTTCCAATGTATGTGTGACCATTTATAATCATTTTTACCAAAAGTTTTATTTGAACAGTTTTGAAAACCCTTTGTCGGTTTTGATTCTTTTGTTTAGTTGCAATCCAATCTTGATCAGAAGGTTTAGCTTTTCTAGAGTTATTTATCACTGTCTCAGACTTGGTAGTCTTCATAAACTCAAAATAACATTGTCTGTTCTGCTTACCTTTTGATATCATGCATTTTTGGCATTCTGCTACACATTTGGGTGATGAACACAATTTCTAGCAATGTGTCCAGGAATTCCACAGTTGAAACATGTCTGTTGTTTAAATGTATGGAGATTCAGAAATCTAGCAGCATTAGCTGATCTGATGGGTCTGGATGATTGAGCTCACTTTGGTTGTGTTGCTTATGTTCCATGTGCCTGTTCTGAGCGTTTAGGTACCTGTTGACCAGAACTAGCACATGTATGAAACTTAGGCTTTTGATGATTATCTTCTTTTATATGATTTTCTAATCTATCAGTTGAAGAAGATTCATTTTTGGTTTCAGAAAGATCATTGTGTGACTTATTTTTTGATGTAACCAGCTTTTCCTTTCCAAGTTAAGATTCAAGATTAGATTCACATGATTCAGATGTAACTTCATTTTTCAAAATCATTTCCTGATCATTTTGTGAAAGTGTTTCAGATGTCTCACTTGGTATTTCATTCAGAGACACCTGTTGAGACAGATTCAGAAGAATAATCAGAATCAATTTGTTTAACACTTCCTTTTATTTTTTGATTCAGCCTTGTTAACAGTTGAACAAGAAACATCACATTCATTATTAACTGAAAATAAACCATTATCATGCAAAGAGTCTAAACTTTCACCACAAGCATAAAAGTTTTCACCCAAAACATTAGGCCTAACACACATAGTACCAAGAATATCAAAAAGCAAAGTGTTATCAGAATCAAATTTATTGGAAATTTCATCAGAAACGAATGCTTGTACATCACCACTCACATCTTCAAAAATTACTTCATCTGCAAGGGAAGAAGAAGCATTAGCAATTTTTATAGACTTAGGGACAAAATTCATTTGATGATTTGTTCGTTTTCCAACAAGATCACTATTGATCGAAGCCTCATTTGTCCTTGGACCATAAGACACACTTTCTACCTTTTCTAATTCTTCTACTGTCATTAGCAAATAGGTGTAGTTTTGGTTAAATGGTGGAGGAACTTTGTTGTAACCCAGACCACAACCTTTCTTTCGTTTGTACTCTAATTGTTTATCACATAAGTCTTTGGCCAATCTACTAGAAGCATCAAATTTTTTAATACTTATTTCGTTTGATTGAAATTTTTGTTTGATCTCTTCCAGTTCCTTGGTCAAAAAACATATGGTTTCTTTAGCATCATCATATACACAACAGTTAACACTCAGATCTTGTTGAAGTTTAGCAATGTCTTTTCGTTGAGCTTCTATCTTTTCTTTGTAAAGTTTTTCGTTTTTCTTTAACGTGGTATTGTGCCGTTTTATGTCATTAAGATATGAGATTAGTTCGGAGTTGTGTAAATGATAAGCTTTTACCCTAGCTTGACAATCAGGAGTACATAATTAGGAATTTACCTCCATAGTAGTAAGTCCGTGAACTTGAGTCATAAATGCCATGTTGTCAGTTGGAGTTTGATTCTTAGGAACTGTCAGATTGAGGTGTTGTATTTTAGAACTTCAGTCAAAAGAGGCGTCATTTTGAACCACCATGGTTGTGTTGACAGCAGTTCCACTTGAATCAGTCGTTGTAGAAGTTATAGGAACAACAGCTCTTTCTGGGTTTCTAGTAGCAGGCTGGGGAGGTGTTGCATTTCTGTTCACTAGAGGCTTGGTGCAATTCCTAGCCAAGTACCTAGGCTCATGACACTTGAAGCATCGAATTTTGGACTTTTCATTATCCACCTTTCAGTCTCTAGAATTGGTCCAGTTGTTCTTCCCAGTTCTCTTAACAAAGTTTTAGCTTTGAAAGTTGCCATAGTCATTTGCCATGTAATATCCATTTCTTCTACGTCATCTGGATGCATCTGATCCAAGTCAGACATGACAAAATTAGGAGGAGTAATATCACTTGCAATAAAAGCATTTAAACAGTTTATAACAAAGGCTACAATTTCAAGATTCTCCTTGGTCTGTTGTGAGAAGAATGCAATGAATTCTTTTTTGACTCTTGAAGCAGCAGTGGTGTTGAAGGACGACAACGCAGGTGCTGCTGAATAGAACATATTAGCTGATGTTGGTTCTGGTGCAGCTTTAGCGGAGCCGAATTTCCGAACATTTGGAATCCAGTTTGTGACACAAGAGCAGCATTACTGGAAGTAGGAGGAGTTGTAGTAAATCCTGCAGCAAGTAAACTGTTTTTATGATACGTTTCCCTCTACTTATCATCCAACAAGATTTAATGTGAGAAATCATTTCAAATATACTGCAGCTAGCAAGATTCTTTGTTTTCTTGATGATAGCCACATGATGATCCCAGCTCTTTGGTAAAGCGTTCAGAAGTTTCTATTCACTAAGGAATTTGACAATGGCAATTCAGCAATTGTCATTTGAGTGATTAACTTCACAAATCTCTGAATCTGATTGTCCACTATTTCTCCATAAATATGATTGAAATAGTTAAAGTTTGGGCTCAACACATTTCCTCTACTCTCCTTCATGTCCTCATTTCCTTCGAACACTTCATGCAACAAATCCCACAATTCTTTTGTTGATTTTGCAGTTCTAAAGCCAATAGCAATATCAGGTCCCAATGACATGGTTAAGTATGCTATGCCTTGTCATCTTCTTCAACAATATCAAAATCCTCGTATGTGTAACGATCATAAGGCTTCTTAATCTTGACACCGGGAGCGTCTTCTCTTTCATAGTAATTTCTCTTGAACCATGCATAATACTTCTCCAAATCATGCCATCCTTTATCATGACATGTTTCTCAAAACGCCACTTCTATTCTTGAAAATATTTTCCATCAAGCAGTCTAGGAATTCTAGCGGTGGTCCCTATTTTGGAGTCAAGTTCTTGATGTTTGTTCATAGCAGCCAGATCAATAGTTTGATTTGTCGAAGTCATCATTTTTTAAGTCACTAGTTCAATTCAACGTCAACACAATGTTGTTTCGAGTTGCAACCTTGAGTCGAAAACACAGATCTCAAATCTCTTTAATTGCGAGTCACAGTCACAAGTCAAAACCACCACTTGGAACGTTGAGTCGAAACACAGTAGATTACGAGTCGAAATATTGATTTCAAGTCTCGAATATACAACTCGAGAACACAGTAGATAGCGAGTCAAAATCGGCAAGTTACAACTCAAGAACACTGCTGATTGCGAGTTAAGACCAGCAGATTGCGAGTCGTGACCTGCAAAACAAATTATTAGATAACCCTGTTGACTCGTAATCCCTAACAATCCGGACCTTCCAAAGTTCAAAGATTTATCGAAATCTTTTTGAATCAGTATCAATCTTCCCTTGATTTCAGCAAACAGATTTGGAATTTTTCACAAACCAATATCGCACCAATTTCTTGAATTTTTGATGAACATGATATGAACACAGTGACTCGAAACCTTCAAAAAAAACCTTGCAAAGGTGATCATTAACAAAAACAAGCCTTTCTTGAATCTGGTTGATATCACACGAACCAAGAATGAGGTTCTTGGCTCTGATATCTATTGTAAAGCCCGTTAAATGGATCTCTCGATGATATCAAACACTAATCTTATGTTAGTGCGGAAAACTAACACACGACGATTCAAGAAACAATAAATGAAACCAAGATATCACCAAAAGTTTATCTTGCATTCACCATAAACGATGACTGATACAAGACTCCCAAGAGGTTTCGGCTGACTCCTTTGCTTCTAATCAACTGATTAACTCCAAGCTAACATTAGGGAATTGATTATATACTAGACACTTGGGCCTAAAGCCCCTACCAAGCCCAGCTGAAACCTACTTAGACCCATTACAATACTTCGACCCAAAATACAATTCAAAACATAATTACAAGTTCAACCTTTAACTATCACTACCTACTATGCATAACCTTCAGGTTCCAACATGATCAGAGAAATGAGGATTTCTAGTGGATATCTGTTCTTTTCTTCTCGAGGAAATTTCAAGATCTTTTGTTTGGGAACTTTTTCATTCAAGGTCTGGGAGTGTTGAAACCCTAGCTAGGGTCTGGAGGTTATTGAAGGAGATATCTATATTCTTCGGAGCTTTTCCAATCCTGTGGTGGTCTCTAAAACCCTAGAAGGTTTTTGGGGCAAGCTAACCAGGTGTTGGTGGTTTTCTGTTTTGATTCTTGTTACCCTAGAAGGTTACAAATCTGAACTACTTGGAGTCATACGCTGTTGTGAGATCGTTCTTTTCCCTTATCTTTTATTTTTTGTTACACTACATTGTGAGTCTGGGCATAATCTGTTACCGGGGTAATTGGACCTGTTGCATATTGTCTGTCTTGTTATTGTTACTGTTATTGATGTATACTTATGTTGTATTGCTTATATGTTAAGACTTTTCCATGAACCTATTGAGTGATGAACCTGGAATCTAGCCCTCGACACAGATAGCTTTGTGGTTGTGTGATTTCTATTCTGTAATTGGTTGATTGTTGTATTTGTGATATATTAGGTTCTTTTTGTGTTATTATTTGGTACTTGTTTCTTGTGTTAAAATGGGCGATGCTAGTTTGTCTGTTACCCTTATCAATAAGCTTGATATTTGCAACCCAGTGATTCCAATGCTGAAGGGGTATGGTCCAAAATACTTACGCCAAACAAGAGACCATACCCATTTCTTTCTGCCAAGCAATCCTTGCGCAGACTAGTACAAAAGAAAGGCTTCATAAAACCCTGCATCGGTCACCTAAAAAGGAAAAGAATCATTTAACTGCCTTGCGCGGGCTCACGCATGGAAGATAGTTAACCTTGAATGAATTTCCTGAGTAATCATTTTACTCTCAAAAACCTTACGCAGTCTATAATACCACAGAGGGGCATTATAAATCTCTGCGCCGGGCATCTAAGGATAAAAAGATCATTTAACTATCTTGCACAGACGCGCGCAAGGAAATAGTTAACCTTGAATATTTTCTTTGGCTAGATGGCATCTGTGCACGAGATGAAGTGCAGAAGCAAAAAGAATCTTTTCTATTGTAACAGAAAGTACACGTGGCAAACAATAAGAGGATTACAGTGGTATATCTTCTAGAAGCTATTAATGCACAATCGTGCAGAGGTACAAATGGTTGCAACAGAATTACACGTGACACGATCTAGCACAGTCTCGAGAGTCACGATGATGGCACGATTTTGTGATAGGCATAGGGTCATCATCGCCAGCTACGTGGCAATTCCCTAACCGTCGATCTTACCACGATCCGTGTCACTTGAAGAACAAGTTGGTAAATTAACGGTGGATCTTGACACCGTGAAATCTCTTCCTCTCTATGTTTTGGCGCCTAAATCCGGCTAAAAATAAGTATCTTGGAGACAAGGAAAAAGGTATTCACTCTTACTTACTCTCTCTCTTACTTCACTTAAACTATTTTCCGACTACTGATACTTATTCTCACGTTGGAGGGTGATCACGGAGAAAAACCCCTTCTCCCGTGACGAGGCTGACGGCGTTCTGTTTTGCAGGTAACGTTGGAAATCTAGTTGTGATCATCATCATCAAACGAAGCGAAGGATCAACCTGTTTTATGCAGAAACCGAACCCAAGGTCTGAATCGATTCTGATCAGTTAGATCTACGTTTCTTCATTTGGTGCCCACCGATTTTCTTTTCACTTCTCATCTTTCGTTTCATTTCATGGCTGATGGGTCATCGTTTTCAGGAGGTCCTCGATCTAAAATCCATCACGTCGCTGGTGGTCCTCAGATCGACGGACAAATTGTGGAGGACTCGTCCGGAGAAGCTGATGCTCCATATGATCTAGATCATGCAAGCATTCCAGTAACTCCGGCAGCTCCTCATGTTGATGTGGCATTAATTTTATCGCCTGGTGAGACTCCGTTGTCTTGGCTAGTCAAATCTTAAACTGCTTTGAATGCTATGTATGCTCAACTATGTGCTCAGACCAGAACTCCAGCTTTTCAAGCTCCGGTTAATGCTCCTCAGGCCCGTGCTTCGCCGGCACCTCAAGTGTTGAGCTATGATTCTCATATCCGTGCCCGTGCGCCTTCGCATATGTCTATACATGGAACCGAGATGTACTCTCAAACCAGGAATGATTCTGTTTATTATGGTTATCGAAAACAAGAGGATAATGCTCAACGTCGCACATCTGTTCACTCATGTTTGGGCTCGCGACTATCACAGAAACGGGATACCCAACATGATGAATATGATAAGACTTATGACGAAGGAGATAGTGTAAGTGTTTTTAATCGGTTGTCTACAGATCAGGTCAACTACAAGCCTAAGATATGTGCACATACAATCATGAGGCGGAGCATGATTACAATATGGTGTATCGACCCGCTGAAGCAGCTGAACAATCAAAGTTCGTAAGAGAAATAACGTCGGCTCCGTTAGAACGAGCAAAGTTACCATCCAACATGGGGAAGTTTAATGGTTTAACTCATCCTGACGATCACATGTGCCTCTTCACTAGCGCAGGGCTAATTGGCGGTTGGATGCTACCAATGTGGTATCATCTGTTCGTACAGACTCTTACTGGCGCTGCATGCCTTTGGTTCGATAATTTACCCACAGGTAAACTTTCTTCTTGGAATGATCTTAAGGAGAAATTCCTTACTCATTTTAGTCAACAAAGGCGATATGTCAGAGATTCCTTGGATGTGATGAACATCTGGCGGAAGGACGAAACCCTGGAAGATTTTATCATTCGTTACAATAAGGAGGTATTAGAAATTGGAGACGTACATGAGGATCTTAGCCGCGCACAGTTTAAATATGCGGTACGATGTGATGAAATGATAAAAGTGCTTTCTGGAACAACTAGCCTTCCAAAAAGCTGGGATAAACTAATGGCAGCAGCCAAAGTTTATGCGCAGACAGAGCGGAACCTTAATTCTAACAGACCGCCACTACCTCAGAATCGCCCTCAGGACCTAAGTAGGGGCGGTCGAAAGTTTAAAAAAGGCTGGAAAGACTCGAACCAAGGTTCATACTCTCCTTATTCACCAGTAGATGCTCGCACAACGATTAACAAGATTACTACCCATAAAGCAATCAAACAAGAAAACCGTGATCGGCAGTGGACTCCTCTAACAAAGTCTCCCGCTGAAGTTCTGAGTACCGAGAACTATCAGTTTAAGCAACCTCAGCCCATGAAAAACAACAAGGTCAGGATCCAAATCTCTTTTGTGACTTTCACCAAGACACTTGGCACACAACTGACAACTGCATCAGTTTGCGCATAATGATTGAAAAAGCGTTGAAAAGTGGTAAACTGACACACCTAGTACAGTCAATACGTAAGGAAGTCAGACAACTTACGCGCGAGGATGAGGGTCCAAGCAACAAAAATATGAAGCAAGTTTCTATGATTCAAGGAGGTAAGCCACGCAAGCGCAACTACCAGCATTTTCAAAGCGATAACTGGCGAGAACAGCAAGTGATCTTCCCTGTCGTTCCTGGAGGACCACAAGAAGAGCGACCAGTGGTGATTACAGGTATTTTTGGTCATTATCAAACCGACTACATGTTTATTGATCCTGAGAGCTCCATGGACATCATATATGAGCAGTGTTTCAAACAGCTGGATCAAGAGGATAAGGCATGCTTGAAACCAGTTGACTTTCCTTTAACTGGATTCTGCAATGAGGCTGTCTTTCCTCTCGGACAGATAGTTTTTCCTGTCACCTTTTCAGACAGAAAACATTCACGAACCATTCAAGTAAACTTTTTGGTGATGCCGGCGACTTCTCTCATGACGTTTTATTAGGGCGTCGTGCGCAACGTGATTTTAGCTTGATCACATCTGTGCCTCATGCTGCTTGTGGTTTCCCAACACCAACAGGCGTAGCTATCATGTTTGCCTAAAAAGAGATTATGTCTATCGGAGAACCAGTTGCCAAGGCTGCTAAGCCTATGTCGCCGAATGAGCTTGAGAAATGGATTCTAAATAACAAATATCTAGAGCAGCCAATTATTCTCGGCCCTGCGCTATCTATAGCAATCCACGCAAAGCTCAAGTCATTGTTGTTTTGTAACATGGACATCTTCTCCTGGACACCTTCAGACATGGTGGGTGTCCCGCACGATGTTGTTGAGCATTGTTTAAACGTCTTTCCATCAGTAGAACCAGTGGTTCAGAAAAGCGCAGCCTGGGTACTAAAAAAACTCAAGCTATGAACGAGCAAGTTGCTGAACTGCTAAACGCCGGCATTTTATGAAAAGTTAAATACCAAACTTGGGTGGCTATCCCAGTTATGGTCAAAAAGCATAATGGCGGTTGGCGCATGTGCGTCGTCTTTAAAGATTTGAACAAGGCGTGTCCCAAAGATTGTTACTCTCTTCCTGAGATTGACAAGAAAGTTGACTCCTTAGCATCGTTCCATTGGAAATGTTTTCTTGACTGTAACAAAGGGTATCATCAAGTGCTGATGAAACAAGAGGATGAAGACAATTCGGCCTTCCGCACGGAGAAGGGTATTTTCTATTATACAAAAATGCCTTTTGGTCTCCGCAATGTGGGAGCCACTTATCAGCGACTTATGGATACAGTGTTTGGTGATGACATTGGGGCTACCGTCGAAGTATATATTGACGATCTAGTTATCATGAGCCATATGCCAAAGGTCAATTTGAAGTTAAACCCAAGCAAGTGTTCCTTTGGCATGGAAGAGGGCAAGTTCCTTGGATTCATCGTCATAAAGGATGGGTTCAAAGTTAATCCAGAAAAAGTTGAAGCAATTCAAAACATGACATCTCCCTCAAGTGTTAAGGAGATGCAACGATTAGTAGGACGGTTAGCTGCCCTCAACCGTTTCCTCGTAAATCACGCTGCAAAATCTTATTCATTCATCCGTACTCTGCGCAACTACGCAAAGAAAGAAATATTTCAATTGACAATAGAGGTAGAGAAAGCTTTTCAAGATATGAAAGATTGTTTGATTCAATTGCCAACTTTAACAGCTCCGCGCGACAAAGAGCCTATGGTACTTTATCTTGCTGCTTCCGAAATGGCAGTCGGAGCAGTTTTACGTGTCGAAAGAGAAGGTGTTCAGACATCTATTTATTACATTAGCAAGATTTTGAACAATCCAGAATCTCGATGTTCGATGATGGAAAAGCTAGTACTTGCGCTAGTCCATGCCTCGCGCAGACTTCGTAGGTATTTTTTCGGTCACGTTATAAATGTGTTAACAAATTATCATCTCGGACTTTACCCAAAAAAATTATCATCTCGGCCAGATTCTTTCTAAATTAGATGTCTCAGGACGATTAGCCAAAAAGTGGGCTATCGAACTAGGCGGACAATATTATATACAAGCCAAGACCAGCGATTAAAGGGCAGATCCTTGCCGATTTCGTAGCTAAGGTTCCAGCAGACAAAGTACAAGAATACGAAGAATCCAAAATCCAGTTCCCATTACGGATGATAGAGAATGGTCATTACATACTATAGGACCGATCCTCGATGCTTAGGAACCTAAATTTGATATCTAACGTCCATAGTAGTGGAAATATTACGTCGTGTTTACCAATAGACAAGATTTAATCAGTTAAACGTCAGTTTTATAGATCAAACGTTCTGGTTACAAAATGACAGAGCTTCGCCTCTGAAATGCCAAAGTTACAAATGAAGTAGGCTAGCTAGGTATTTATAAGCTAACAAGTTCGCTCCAAAGGACACAAGTTCGCCCGAACTTGCCTATGCAAGTTCAGCCGAACATGCCTATACATGATCTTCATGAGCGAACTTGGCTAAAACAACATAAATACTTCATATACTTAGCCTATTCAGCTCTATACTATACAGACTCGATATAAGACTAAGACATAGACATTATGCACCAACAGACTCCCGCTTGGATATCGTCTTCGTCTTTTATGAGTCGTCAAAATTCTGTCTTCATTTAAACGTTAACGTACACGACCAAAGAAGTTCTTGAACGGATTCCTTCGTCGTTCTTGGTTTGGATCAGGCGTTTGATCAGTTGGCCGTGGTCTTTTAAAGTTAGCCATTCTTACCGAACTTTACCTTACCGCTTTTTCCATTGTTTCTTTAATCGCCTCTTTTCTGATTTCTTCTTTTAGAAACTCCACTATCTCCAGATCCCTCCACTTTGTTTGCCACATCTTTCCAGAATTAACTTCGCGTGCATAGCAAATGTTAACAACTTTCTAATACTGCATCGCCTATACCTTTTCTCTTTCTTCAAAAACAATCTTGCTGTAGAAAAGGCATTTTATATCTTCTCTCGAGCAGTTAACCAACCACATAGGATCTAGAATCCTTATCGTCCTCCACAAACCTCTCATACCCTGATAACCCATCACTTCAACTCGTTCCTTAGCAATATCCAGATGATCTTCAAATTTTAACACAATCACCGCTTCGCAACTAGCTGGATCTATCTGCCACCACTTGAATAAACGATAGAAGTTCTGTTCGATCGGCATAAGTGGTATATTCCTCATGGCTCTTGGACGTTTCATAATTAACGTTATGTCCTTTTCTCCTGTAACCTTATTGATCTTAACTCTTCGTCTTGGAATAAATGGCTTCCAGTGATTCCAACCTTTAACAGCTTCGTACTTAATCATCTTCCACAACAACTGATCTATTGTCTTCATATGATAAGTAACATTCATTGTTTGTACTAACTCTTCCATATCCCAGTACGACAATGTCTTGAAATCAGCAAGATATTTGAAGTATTGCACTCCGAATTCCCTTTTGATTGCATATATGTTGAGCTCTTTAAACCAACCCCAACTAAGAATATCTTCCAAAGAAATATCTTTATTTCTGGTGAAGAATGCTAGTGGACGTCGAAATTTACGTTCACGTGGCATCTCCTTTAACCAGGACTTTTTCGCTTCAGCTATTTCTTCTTTGGTCATCGGTTTAGGAATCTTTCCTTCTCGTAACACTTCAACAATCTTATCTTTCAACATATCTTCATTAAGCTGTTTGTACATCTCTTCAAATGTTGGAAAACTTTCTGAATTTTGACCAACATACTTAGCTTTCTGATCTGATTCATCTGAGGACCAATCTGCAACTATCACTCGATTGTACTCATCAGCTTCAAACCTTCTCTCATACTGATATTCTTTCGGTTCAAACGTGTTAACATTCATAACTTCCTCAAAATCAAACTCTAAGTTCTCAGCTTCAACTTCAACGGGTTTCGCCAAATCTTCTTTTGAGTAATTATGTACAAATTCACCTTCTTCCACATTGTGTTCCAACATTAGCATCAAAGGCTTCATAGGTACTGCAGTCACAGGCTTCGCAGAACAAACAATATCTAACAAATCAATATCAACATCAGTTGGCCCTTTCTGCCCTAACTCCCCCTGGCTTTTATCTTCCATCCTATTCGACTCATCATTCATAAGATCAGAAAAATCAAACTCTTCAGATACTTTGGCTTCATTGATCTTTAAACCTGTACCTCCCTGATCAAAATCATCACCACCTTGATCAAAATCATCGTCATCATCCCCAACATTCCAATCCTCATAACCTTCTTCCTCTTCGTCTTCATTCTTATCTTCCTTTTCGGCTTCATCATCGTCTTTTTCTTCAATAACAACGATAGAATCGGAAGGCTTGACAGTTTCGTCAACCTTTTGAATATCAGACTCAGAAGCTTTCGAAATATCTTCAATTGGTTTTTTTGGAACATCAGAAGATTTCTCAGCAGTCTCAGAAGGTTTAGAGGCTTCACCCTCAACCTGCTTTCCTTTACCACTTTCAACAAAACTATTTCTCAACACGTTCTTTTTCTTCTTGACGATCCAGACGATCGTATTCATCAATGAAATCAATATTCAGATTGTTTGCTAACACTTTCTGCAATCTGTTGAATCTTTGATCGTTCAATTCTTGAATAATCTTTAGATCAGCTATTTCAGTTTGCAACTTCTCATTTGCGTCTTGCAAACTCTCAATTAGTGCTTTTAAATACTCACGTTCATTTTCTAACACCTTCACTTTGTTGTCTAACATTTCTTTCTCAACAACACTTTGATTTATCTTCTGAATAAGCTCAGCTTTCTCGACTTTTTCCGTGCCACTTTTTCTTCTAACACCTTTACACGTTTCTCTAGCATCTCAACATTAGATTCTGGGAAAAATTCATCCAAGTCTTCGAGACTGATTGGACCATGTGGCATATCACCAAACAGATTTCCCCTTGGTGTCTTTGGCGTTGAATCTTTAGGTGTTGCAGTTTTCGGTGTTGACTTCTTAGGCGTAGAACTTTCAGGAACATAAGTCTTTGGAGCAATAGGAGATTCAGCAACAGGAACTTCAACAAATCCAGACACTCCTGGCCTTTCAGTTTTAGCATGAACAATAACAGGAGGTTCTTGTGGAGGAGGTTCTTGTGTGGCTCCTTTCTCCTGAGCACCAGAAGGTTCTTGTGTGGCTTCTGTGCCTTTCACCTTATGTTTATACCTCTTGCTCACAGCTTTCTGAGCTTTCTTTGCTTTTCTTTTCCCTTTGGTATGAGGTGACCCTGTAGTCTTCTTAGAGATTTCGATTACTGGAGACTTTGTACGCTTAGACTTTTTCTTCGGTCTCTCCTCGTCAGATTCCTTTTTAGTGTTAGGATCAAAATCCGCATCCAATTTTCTTTCCGTTTCTTCTCTAATCTCTGCCTCAGTCTTTTCTGGCTCTTTGGCAGGAACTTCTTCATCAGATTCTTCATTTTCAGAAGTAGCAGAAATCACATCTTCTTGAGTCGTTTCCACAGTTTCTTGACTCTCAATACCACTGTAGCGCTCGATCCAGCAACTACTTTAACATTTTCAGGTTCATCCTCATCGACAAGCATAGTTTTGACTTTCTTCGCAGCATGTTTCTTTTTGGGCTTATCAGCTTCTGCCTTTAAAAACCATTCGCTCCTTGCCTTTGGTTTGAATTCCTTAAACCATTCTTGCTCAGCTTTAAGCTCTTTCTTATCATCACTACCATCCTTTCTCCATTTGTTATCAGGTGGCGAGATATAAGTTGAATCTTTTATAGCTCCAAACACTGGTTTCGCGACAGGAGCTGAAGCTTGCTTTTGGAACTTGATAAGCTTCTTCACAGTCGTTTTGTCAAGATGAACTAGATAAAGCACATCATTTGGATGTCGTGCAATGTTGGGATACTTCTCGTCAATCATCATCTGAACAAATCTCGGATATAGGCATAGCCTTATATCTTCCATGTTCTTCGACATGTGAGTGAAAACCATCTTAGAAACATTGAACGACTTCTTTAGAATAAGCGCCGTTGCCATGCTAGCCAAATAGTCTTGAACATCATCTAATTCGGCTTTACGATGGCTGAATGTATGAATTAGAGCATGCATCAAAAGCTTGTAGGGGTTTGGCACTTCCCCTTTCTTCAGCGTCGGTTTATTCACACTCCCCTTATAACCCATACGAAAGAAACACCCAAGTACCATCTTCTCGTCTAAATGAATCGGATCGTCTTCATTATCTTTGAACTGCAGAATCGTCGAATATCATCTTCGGTAACTGTAATCGGTTTAACTTCACTGCCGACTTGCACAGATGAAGTGATCGTCTTCTCATCCTCGCTTAAACTTGCGTTCATCCAGAAGTGAGCGATATGTGATTGATATGATACGGTGCATTCTGTAATAGCTCGGCGAATATGGATTTCTTCGAGAAATTTCAATATACTGTCTTACTCCTTCAATGATGGACATATAGATTTGTCAAGCATAATGCATGTATTATGAGTTTTAGAGTTACACGCGCTGGTACCTGTGCCTGAAAAATGACGCAAAACAATTAGCACGCTTTTCGAGAAAATTTTCACAAAAATTTTCTAACATTTATATCAAGTTCGGGCGAACTTGATATATATGTTATAACAATCTGTTTTAACTAAGTTCGCCCGAACATGTTCAAAACACATGTTCAATATATAAGTTCGGGCGAACTTATACATACAACAACAAATCAGACTTTCAAACCTAAGTTCGGTCGAACTTGTTTGCACCAGTTTGATAAGTTCTTTTGATGTAAGTTCGATCGAACATCCATTTAAATCTTTCAAATGCAAATTATCAAGTTCGGTCAATGATATTAAGATTTCATTTACTCATATTTTAGACAAGTCTGGTCGAACTTGACAACAAGTTCGGCCGAACTTTTCGTCTTCTCCAAAGACCAACTTGTTCAAAACAGTTAAACCACCGTTTCACTTCAATCAAAACATGTTATACGGTTGATTTTATGTGTAGATTAAGGATCTATGTTCGATTTTAACCAACACCTCCTAGATCTATCAGATTTTTAAGTTTTTTATCAAGTTTCGTTCATTAATGGTCCAAACACAGTCCAATGGTCGATTCTCACCTCAGCCATGATAATTGGTGTGCTAATCACCAAAAACCGACTCAATTGGAAAAGCGTAATGGTGTGAAATGCAAAAATCGTTCAAATTCTCTCAAATCTCAAGTTCGCTCAGAGAGTGTGTTTGCTGATAAGTGAGTTCGGCCGAACTAGATTGGTATTTATACCAAGTCAAGTTCGGGCGAACTTGCTAAGCCTAATTATGAAAGCCCAGTTAAGTTCGGACGAACTTAACAGTAAAACAACACAGCCATCTGCAAGTTCAGTCAAACTTGCTGTTTGTTAAACTTGATTTGTTTAGCAAGTTCGACCGAACTTGCCAAACCACAATTTTTAACTTTTTCAAATTTTCATTTTTAACCCCTGAACTTTCCAACTTTTTATCAGTTATGAAAATCCACTCAGTTGACCAACTCCAAGATAATGACCTTGGTTAAATGATTTGTCTGCCGAGTCCAAGTTAATGACCCCGGTTTGACCCGTTACGAACAAACTGTTGATATTTTCAAAATCAAAGTTTCAAATTAATGAACTTTTCATCGTTTTGACATTTCAAATTAACAGATTAGCTCCCAGCCTGTTGTCAAAGAGATTCCCACCAGTTCTAGTACCTTGCCAGACTTCGAAGATCCGTTCTCCAACATTGGTTTGCTGAAAACAATGTAGAAATAAAATCTTTTTGTATTTTTGTAAGTTTATGCTAAAACTCACCAAAAATCTTTTTGATTTTAAAATGTAAAGCTGAAATACAATGTAATAAGTAATGTAAAATATGTATAAACATATTTACAGACGTATTTTTGTGAATTCGTGTCTAAGGATCATATCAGTTGATTGATACATATCACCAGTACCGTTGACCTTTTGCAGACTTTCAGTTTTAAACTTGTTTACTTAGATTGTTGATATGTTTGTCCACTTAAGCTTTACCACATTTTCAACTGTTTCAAGATATGTTTAGGTAGAATTCATGAAACTTGACTTATCTGTGGTTCCCACTTCTTGAATATACTCCCGTATCCAGATTCCCTAGATTTCATCTTACAGGTGAATATAGCGTAATTGATATATCTGTATCTGGGTTGTGCGAGACCTTGAGAGCTCAGGTTAGTACTACCGTACAGACAAAGAGATGAAGGTACGTCTTTAAGGTGTGTTCCACTTAAGGAATCTTTTTAGCAATGCAAATGATTAGATCTTTCGATTCTTTTCAATATTGCATGTAGTTTGGAGGTTTATAGCGAAAGTATTATAGAAGTTCTAGGCCATTGCTTCCGCAAAATCAGAAGAACTTGTATAATACCCCAGATATCAACTGTCTATAAAGACCTCGTATCTCAGAATCAGGCAATCTTTCAAACGAAATTTCAGAGTACTAAGTCCATATATCCAAGATGTGTTAATCCACAGATTAAGCAGTTGTAAAATTTAGTTTATATATCGAAAACAGTTTACTGAATGTGTTAGGCCTATCGACACGTCCACACTAAGGCTCGTTTATCACTTTTAAAACTTTATATTTCTTTAGCATACTGTGATAGTCCACTGATGTACTATCATTTCCTTTTATGACACTGAATTCTTTTTGTCTTTTTCAATTTTTTGTACATTTTGAATTTTTATATGTTTTTGGATTTTAAAATTTTCGAATGTTTTTGTATTTTCTCTAACATTTCTCCCCCTAAAATCAAAAACATCTTTTTGGATTTTAGTTTTTAACAAAATTCTAAAGTAGAAAAATATTTACAAACCAATGTGGATCACACGAACTCGTCGTCCGATCCGTATTCAACCTCAGCGTCTGCACCTGTCAGCAAATTTTTCATATCGTTAATTCTCAGCAAGTATTTAAACCGTGACAAAGAAAATGGTTTGGTATAAAAATCAGCCTTTTGTTCGTCGGTGTGGATTTTTTCTATTCGCACCAATTTATTTTCATAGTAATCACGAATGAAATGATAACGAATTTCAATGTGTTTTGTGCATGAGTGATGAACCGGATTTTTAGTTATATCTATGGCTGCCTTGTTATCAACATACATCGGAGTGTCTAGAAATTGCAGACCATAGTCTCTCATCTGCTGTTGAATCCGCAGAATATGTGAACAACAGGTGGAGGCCGAGATATACTCAGCTTCACAGGTACAAAGAGCGACCGTAGTCTGTTTCTTACATTGCCTGGTTACCATTCTCGTTCCGAAGAACTGGCATCCCGCTGTAGTTGATTTTGAGTTCAACTTATCTACACCAAAATCTGAATCAGCATAGCATGTTGGATACATAATATCTGGGCGCAATGCCGTCAGATAGATTAGCGATTCAATCATCGATCTGTATAACATCTCGTCAACTTTGGCTCCAGTCTCGTCAACACAAATGCCGTGATTTAGAGCAAGAGGTGTAGATAGAGGCTTCAAGTTTTCCTTCCAAAATTCTTCAAGATGTCTTGAACATACTTAGTCTGATGAATGAAAATACAATCCGGAAGCTGATCTACTTGCAAACCAAGAAAGAACTTCATTTTGCCCATCGAGGACATTTCGAATTTCTTTTTCATGATTCCCTCAAACTCCTTGCAGAGACTATCGTTTGTAGATCCCAAGATGATGTCGTCAACGTAGATTTGAACTATAATTAGATGGCCATCAACTTCTCTGGTGAAAAGAGTACTATCCACAGTTCCTCTGATAAAGCCATTTCCGAAGAGATGTTGCGATAACGTCTCGTACCAAGCTCTCGGGGCTTGGTGTAGTCCATAAAGAGCTTCATCCAGTAGGTATGCTTTCTTCTTGTTAAGTGGATCAACAAACCCCGATGGTTGTCCAACGTACACCTTTTCGCGTAATTTGCCGTACAGAAAAGCCGATTTGACATCCAATTGATAGACCCTAAATCCTTTCCATGATGCGAAAGCTAAAAAATTCGAATAGATTCCAATCGAGCTACTGGTGCATAGACTTCCGTGTAGTCTATCCCTTCCTGCTGGTGAAATCCCTTGACAACAAGCCTAGCTTTGTTACGAACAATAACCCCTCTATCATCATGTTTACACTTAAAGACCCATTTTGTATCAATTGCTTTCTGATTTTCTGGTAGGTCTTCAAGCTTCCACACACCCAACTTCTCAAACTGCAATAATTCTTCTTGCATTGCTTGTACCCAGTTTTCATCGGCTAAAGCTTCATTAACTGTCTTAGGCTCAATCTGAGAGATGAAACATGAAGAGAAACAATAGTTCTGGGTTGTAGCAACGTGTGTGTAGAAACAACTGAGTGCTTTATTAATTTGCCCTCGAGTTCTAACACAAGTTTGAAGTTCTCCGATAATATTTGTTGACGGATGATAGGAATATGATCTCGACAATTCTTCACTTGGAACATCTACTGAGTTTGGCTGATTCGTGATGTTGAGATCAACAACCAATTCAATGTTTGGAGAGCTTGATAAAGCTTCAATTCTGTTGTTCGGGACTGCAAATTGATTAAGAAGACTTGTTATCTTCTCCACTTCTTTATCTGAAGAAGATGATTCCCCATCAGCATCAAATGTTGGTGCTTCATCTGAGTCAGAATTTTGATTCTGAGGTATACTGGGCTCCGTTGTTGTATTCACTGGTTCAGTAAGGCAGTTGGAGGAGTAGCACGTGTTGATAATGTTTCAGAAACATTTTCAGCCGGAACACCATTATTGCTTGAACTTGCGCCATAAGAAGATGGATCCAACGTGGGTTGATTAACCACAATTGGTCAAACAATTTGTTCTTGATTTGCTGACTGGTGAAGGTAATATAACGCTGCAACTTCTTCGTCAGTTGGTTCTTTGGGCAAGTCAAATGACTTCCAAAGGGTCTTGATAGTTAAACAGCCACGCGTCACCTTTCCTTTGAATAGGATCCGTGTAGTTGAAACATTCCACGTACTGTGCTTCAATAACCTTTCTCAATGAAGGAACATATACTCTTCTCAACAGACTCGCATATCCGACAAAGAAACTTTCAAGAGATTTAGCTCCGAATTTGCCATCTTGGTCTATTACGGTACATGGTGCACCGAATGGTTCTAAGAACTTCAAATTTGGCTTCCGTCGGTATATCATCTCAAAACATGTTTTCTTTGTTGGTTTGACAGTGAGAACCTTGTTTAGCGTGTAGCAAGCCGTGGCAACCGCTTCACTCGAGAAGCTGATAGGAAGTTTAGAATCTGCAAGCATGGTTCTCGCAGTTTCAATCAAAGTTCTGTTTTTCCGTTCAGCTACTCCGTTTTGATTTGGAGTATAGGGAGCACTAAACTCGTGCAGAATCCTTTTTGCGTTGCAGAATTCCTTCATTTTGTTATTCTTAAACTCTGTGCCGTTGTCACTTCTAATGCGTCTGACCGGCAGATGATAAAGATTCTCGAGTTTCTTGAATAGAATAACCAAGTTCTCAAACGTTTCGTCTTTTGATTCTTGAAAGAATGCCCACGAATATCTCGAAAAGTCATCTGTCACGACCAAGCAATATAAGTCTCCTGAGATGCTTCGAACATTTACAGGACCAAATAAGTCCATGTGGAGACGTTCTAATGGCAACTTGATTGAGTTTAGAATTTTCTTCGGATGAGATTTCTTGATCTGTTTTCCCTTTTTGCATTCCAAGCAATGATCAGACATCTGAAAACTTCGTAGATTTACGCATTCTACAAGATCATTATGAACCAAGAAATTCATTTTACGCAAATGAATATGCCCCATCTTACGATGCCAAAGAATAGAATCTTTTTCAGTAGCCTTTGACACAAAACATTGTGCTGATGTTGATGAAGTGGTAGCAACACCCATATCAAGAATATATAAATCATTCTCTCGTGGTGCTCGCATCAGAATCCACTCATCTGGTATTTTGAATCCCGGCTTCAAGATAACACACTCTTTGTCGTTGAAATGGACTGTAAATTTCTTGTCACAAATCTGCGATATACTCAGAAGATTGTTCTCAAGTTCTGCAATATAGTTCACGCGATCAAATGAAACTACGCCATTGGAGAGTTTTCCCTCGGCGACTATCCTTCCACCTTGATTTCCTGCAAATCCAACATATCCACCATTGATAGCTTCAATGTCGAATAGCAACGCCTTCATTCCCGTCATATGCCTGGACACTCCACTATCCAAAATCCACTTTGAAAGTACGGATCTCTGGAGTCCCTGCACATTTTAACAATCTATTTAAAAAGCGATACCCAAGCCTTTTTGGTCTTGGGTTGAATTGGATAAGCATCATCAAAATCAAATTCACATTCATCAGCATAATCGAATTTTTCATCTGAATTTTCTATGATGTTTATATTTGAAAACTTTACCTTCTTTTTATCTTTTGAATTGTTTCCACTTGAATTTTTGACAGTTTCAGATGTGGTTTCAATTATGATTTCAGTTTTTGATTCTTTCTTGCTATCACTAGTCTTAACAGGCTCAGACTTAGTGATTTCAGGTTTAGATTCTTTCGTGTTATCAGTCTTTACCAGCTCAGACTTAATAGCACCAGATGTTGTTGACCTTTTCTTGGTAATCCAGGCTTGAGATTTGATATTAGCTTTCTGATATAAAATTTGTTTTCGTTTGCCCTAGAAGTTTCTCCTTTTTCAAAAGTAGAATTCTCAAACCTCTTTTCTATTTTAGGTTTAACTTCTGGCAAAGATTCATTTCTTTTCAAAATCTTGATTGGTTTTTCAAACACTAGATACCTTGGTTTTACAACATTTGATTCTCTTCTTTGAGGATAAGCCGATTTTGATTTCAGACGTTGTCGTGCAATATGACCCATTTCGTTGCACTTGAAACATGTCCTATTATCAAGTGGATGTCCTTTAGTGGGTGGTTTTATCCACTTGATGTTTTTAGCACTACTTGTAACCTTGGCTTTATCTCGAATTTCTTTCTCCTTTTTAAACTCACCAATCAAACTCTCTTCATGAACCATGTTTGTCCCATATACAAAATTCATGTATTTGTTTTTATATTCATGAAATGGTGACACTTTCTTTACTGGTTCATCTGATTCTTCTAGACCCAACCCTGCTCTTCGGTTTTCTGGATGATCACCACCATTCCTTTGGTAGTTGTTTCTTTAGGTTTGGAATAGAATTTTCGTTTGTTAATTCCTCTGATGTGACTACCAAGATTTGAAGAATTTATCAAGCAATTCTTCCTTCACATTCTGAATCGAGAAGCTATCATCAAAGTATAGTCTATCCGAATCCATAATTTTGCACATTACAATATTAGGATCATCACTTAGACCATCCTTGACGACTTATCGTCATTTTCAGATTGTGAATCGGAATTCTTTGAACTCGAGTCGGCGCTTTTGAAGCTGCCGTCATCAGAATCACTTAGAACATTTTCAACCACTTTGTTAAACACAACATTTTTATCATCATCAGATTTAGCAGATTATATCAATATTCTCTGGCAACTCATTTTTTTCTCAGAAAGTAACTCAACGTTGAGTGCCTTATCCATCCCGTCTGCAGTTTTGCGATAATACTTCTCGCAAATGGGTGAGGAACTTTGTTATATTCTTTGCCAGTTTTCTTTTTAGGTTTTTCTTCCGTGTGATTGTCTGAAGAATGTGATCAATAACATATGCATTTGTGGTATAACTTCTTAACAACTGTTGAACTCTTTCAGTTTCGATTGTCATGTCTTGAAGTTTTTGTTTGGTTTCAGCAATGGTGTTAATATAAATGTTAATTGCCCTTTGTTTATCCATTACTGTTCCACTCAACATCCTTATATTATCATGTTGTTCGATGTTATTTCTGTCAAGTCTGCCATAATCATTTTTCATTTTACATACGCTTCTTTCATTGTGCGATAATCGTATTTCAACAATTCGTTATGCACATTGTTTTCAGTGATGATCTTTGCTTTTTCGGCACATTCGACACAAGGTTCAGTACATTTTGTACAAGGTTTCTCAACCTCAACAACTTGTACTTTGACAACTTCTTTCTCGACAATTTTTACCCGTGGACCTACCGTGGTTAAATTTGCCATTAAAGCTTTATCTGCCATGTCCTTGAGGTCTTCGACTTTCACTTGTTGACTGACATCAATGATCACTTCATCAATCTTTTTCTCCTCAACCACTTGTTCTTTTGAGCTTCCATCAGAATGACCTGCAAAACTGTCACAAGAATTAGAGGATAAAATTCCTTGTCTCTGCATATGTATTCCTCTTCTTCCTGTTGTGATGCAAGTATTGTCCAGAAGAGCTTGTTCGAAAGCTGCTGCTCTGCCGCTGCTTCCTCTGCAGAATTATCTTCAACTATCTCCCCATTAAAGCAACTCCGGTCTTTTTCCCAATGTAAGAGATCCAATCAAAACCATCATCTTCACTAGATGCCACCATAGCCTTCTTAGTGGTGCTATTGTAAGGCTTTTCTTGGATTTCAACCTCAGTTTTCTTCGGAAACGGTTTATATTGAAGTGCCTTTTGTATATATTCATTTCCTCCTCCGGAAGGACTTTGATTTCCGGTTGCTTTAGTGTTTTTACACTCTCTTTTAAAATGCCCTTTTGACGGCATTTAAAGCATGTGACTTTGGTTTTGTCAAAACCCAATTTGTTGCTGAAATTTCCTATATCACGGCCTGTGAGTGCAACCAACTTTGTCACTCTCCTGATGATCGAAGCTAAGGACCATTTGATGTCCATTAGTTCGAGTTCTTCCTCGTCTACCTGATCATAATATTCTGCGGTCATCTCGGGGTTTCCGATCTTACCGGCAACAAGACATTCATAAGATTCTAATACGGTAGCGAGTAGTGAGATATGCTGTTTTGCAACTTGTTCTGAAACAACATTGTTCAAATTCACTGCGATGTTGCATTTATATCCATTCTAATCAGAACTTTGTTGTTGATTCTGGTTCGCTTGGCTTTGATAAGTTGAATTTGAACCAGTGCTTGAGTAAGAACTTTGAGGACTCTGATCATACGGAGGTTGTGATTGATTCTGATTTTATGGAGAAGCATTCATGGTTGCACTAACTAGCCGTCTGAATTTTAGGACTCGAAATACTATCTAGCTTCCGGCTTTGTAATACAGATCGACATCTTGAACAACATTAGCGTTTTTTGACTTCGCCATCTTCAGAAGTTCCATTTCGTGGCCTTCGAGTTTATCGATAAACGTTGACCACTTGAAAAATTCCCACTTATCACTGTTCTTCAGAACCATCAAATACGTAGTCCATCACCCTCTGGTAATGTGTCAACAAGTTTGTCGATGTTTGTTCTGTCTTTTCAAGACCGTGTCTTCGCATTTGCATTTAAGATGAAAGAAACACTCGATCATTTGCTTTATGGTCTCATTCTTTAGCATAGTGAAGATATCGAAACTCTTTTAGGATAAGTGCTTTTTTGTTTTTGATCATTTCGGCGTTGCCTAGATACTTCGTCTGTAAAGACAACCAAAGATCTCTTGTAGTAGCATACTCTTGTAGCAAAATCAGGATATCTTCTTTGACAGACTGTTGGATGAGACTGATCATCTTTTTCTCAGCAATGTATTCGTCTCTTTATATTGTAGAATAGTTGTACTTTTCAAGGACTTGCTGATGTTTCATCTACCGGAACAGTGTAGCCTCTTTCAATTGACACCCAGCCTGCGAAGTGCATGGCTTGAACCCAATAGGTAAACTTCTCGTTCCATGCTTCGTACTCGTCCATGCTCATCAGCTTGGGCGGTTTGACTGTCGTTCCCATTTCATTATCAAGATTGACTTGATTATCACATTGGCATTTGACGAACTAGCTCCAGACATAAAAGCTCTTAGTTGATCCTCCATTGTGAATAACGAAACGTGTACTCTGAACATTTTTCAAAAACTTTGAAAACAATTAGACCTACTACAAGTTCGGTCGAACTTGTAGCAACAAATGAAGAATTCTCAGCTTTTCTAACAAGTTCGGTCGAACTTGCTAGATTTGTTTTGAAAACTTTGCTTAAAGTTCGGTCGAACTTGAGACACAAATCCTACAGAACTTCGGGCGAACTTATCTTCAAGAATTTGATAAAAATATAGTAAGTTCGGGCGAACTTACTTAAATTTTCTTTGAAATTTACACAAGTTCGGTCGAACTTGATGTAAAATCAATGAAAAATTGTGTAACTTCGAGAAAACTTAGCTGAAATTTCTTCAAAAACTACTCAAGTTCGGGCAAACTTGCTAAAAATCACTTGAAAAGTGATGTTTTAGTATAAGTTCGGCCGAACATGGCCAACAAGTTCGATCAACGAGGTTTTCAAAAACATGGTTTTTTCAAAATTTCGACATGAATTCAGTTGAATTTGGTCTCCAATCTTTCAAGGTTTATCTTTGTTGTATTTTACATGATATATTCAAAATTCAAAAGATTTTGACCGTGAATTCTTCATTTTATGTTCAAAAGTTAAGAAAAAAGAAGAATGGAGTAGAAATAGAAGTGTTCTTGTCTTGATACTATCAAATCAGGCTGTTCTAGCTCTGATACCACTTGTAGGACCGATCCTCGATGCTTAGGAACCTAAATTTGATATCTAACATCCATAATAGCGGAAATTTTAAGTCGTTTTTACCAATATACAAGATTCAATCAGTTAAACGTCAGTTTTATAGATCAAACGTTTTTGTTACAAACTGACAGAGCTTCGCCTCTGAAATGCCAAAGTTACAAATGAAGTAGGCTAGCTATTTATAAGCTAACAAGTTCACTCCAAAGGACACAAGTTCGCCCGAACTTGCCGTTGCAAGTTCGGCCAAACATGCCTATACATGATCTTCATGAGCGAACTTGGCTAAAACAAACATAAATACTTCATATACCTATCCTATTCAGCTCTATACTATACAGACTCGATATAAGACTAAGACATAGACATTATGCACCAACACATGCAGATGGCGCATCGAATAGTGATGGTGCCGGTGCAGGCCTCCGACTGGTTAATCCAGATAATCAAGAGTTCACTTATGCCATACGTCTGGATTTCAAGAGCACAAATAATGAGGCTGAATATGAAGCGTTTCTAGTAGGCTTGCGCCTCGTTATAAAGATGGGCATTGCGAATTTAACTGCACACGTTAATTCTCGCCCTGTAGCGGAACAAATCAATGGTACTTATGATGCAAGGGGTGACATTATGGCGTTATATTTGGAGCAAGCTAATCTTTAATCAGTCAGTTCTGACAGTTTAAAGTCGTGCACGTCAACAGAAGTGATAACAAACATGCTGATGCATTGAGTAAACTTGCAGCCACAAGTTTCCAACACTTGGCAAAGGAGGTCAGAATTGAAGTCTTAAAAAATCCATCCGTTCCTCTAAAGCAAGTCAATATGGTTGAAATGGGGAGTCCATCTTGGATGTCTCTGATTATCCTGTTTTTGCAACATGGTCAGCTTCCTGAAAACAAGGCGCAAGCACGAAAGATACAGTGTAAGGCCTTAAATTACGAAATGGTAGACGGTATTTTATATCGAAAATCTTACATGGGTCCTTTATTGCGATGTGTTGATAGACATGATGCGCAATACTTAATCAGAGAAATCCATGAAGGCTTATGTGGCATACACGCTGGACCGCGTATGGTCGTCGCCAAAGTAATGGGCGCAGGATATTACTGGCCAGAGATGTACGTGGACACTGTTGCATTTCGCGCAAATGCATGGCTTGCCAAAGACATGCGCCAAAAACATTGCGCCCCAAAAATCCACTAGTCCCAGTAACATCGGATGGCCTTTCCAACAATGGGCTATTGACCTTGTGGGTCCTTTCCCTGATGCGCCAGACGTAGTAAAATTTATTGTGGTAGCAGTAGATTACTTCACCAAGTGGGTTGAAGCAAAGCCGTTAGCGTTCACAACAGCTATGTAATCAGAAAATTCATATCGGAGCACATTATTTGTAGGTTTGGGCTACCAATGCGCATTATAACGGACAACGGCCCAAACCTAGCATTCGAAGATCTGCAAAAGTGGATGCAAGAGATGAAAGAGAACATGTGTTCTCTTCCGTTGCGCATCCTCAGGCGAACAGCCAGGTTGAAAGTATCAACAAGAAATTAGTTGATGGCATCAAAGCCCGCCTTGGCACGGCACGACGTGGATTGGTAGATGAGTTGCCCAATATTCTATGGGCTCATCGAACAATGCCCAAGACAACCACGGGAGAAACTCTGTTCAGTTTGGTATATGGAACGGAGGCAGTAATCCCTGCTGAAATAGGCCTCCCATCTCCAAGGATGCTTGCCCTGGAAAAACAGAACAATGAGGAGCAACGCCCTGGATCTCGATTTGATTAAAGAAAGGCGCGAAAACACAGATATTCGCGAAGCAAAATATAAGTCTCAGTTGGAGAAATATTATAACAAACGGTACGCGTTTGCACTTTTCTTCCAGGGGATTTCGTCCTCCGTGATAATGAAGCATCCAATGCTGAAAAACCAGGAAAGCTCGCGCCAAGATGGGAAGGCCCATACACAATAAATGAAGTCATTGGCAAAGGCGCATACACTCTAAAGCGCATCGATGGCTCCAGTGTTCCCCGAACCTGGAATGGCCAACAGTTGCGTCATTGTTACATGTAATCTCAGCTCTCAATGCGATAGCCCCGCACTGTGCAAAGAGACTGCTTACAGTTTTTCTTATTTGACAGTATTAGCTCATTGCTTTATCAATGAAATTCTATTATGTCGCTACTTACATCTATTGTTATGAATTTAAATTGCTTAAATGCATGCAATTACTTTGGAAATACAAAAACACTAAGGCTACTAACAACTCATGAGCCACAAGACAGCACAACAGCTTACGCTCCTACATGAGTTAGCCTATTATGTACATTGTAATCCAAATATATATTAATAAACGTTAAAGTACTTGCGCGGCCACACACCTGTACATACCAAAATTATTACAAAATACGTCAAATTGTCTTAATATATACAAACACAAAGAAGCAAGACCATTCTATTTTGAAGTTTTCGTCGCGTCTTCTTCTTTTACCTCTGCAAAGATGTCCTTCAGACGGTCAACAAAATTATCATGCGGTAGCGCATCGTCCACAAGGTCCATCACTGGAATTTGCAAATGGTCGTATCTTTCTTTGGCCCTAATAATGCGGTGCTAGTAATTGATCCATGAGTAGCCGCTCGGCTATTGTCCCATTGCACTTGTAATGCATGGGAAACATGGGATGAACATTCATTGTAACCCTAGGCATAGCCATCAGCTCGCGCTGCAACTATCAGTTGAGCCACCGCTTCATCAAGCTCGGTGGAATTCAGTATTGATTAGTAATCTACAAAGAATATAAAGGTCAAGATATATAGCAGCGAACTTTATGTTTAAAAAAGCAATAAAACACTTACTTTTACAATCCCATACTGTTGTATCCAGTAAGCTTGTTCATCAAAGATTCGCAAGGCTTTCAGCGGTGGCGCGAGCACTTCTGTTTCTTCAATTTTCTTTCCGCTTTCAGACAAACGGCGTGTCAGCTCAGCCTGCTCCACCTCATGTAATTTGGCATCTTTCTTCAGTGAATCTACTTCCCCCTCAGTAACTCCTAGTCAAGAAACATGGAAGTAAGATCAGCAATTTCTTTATCTTTAAGTAAGAGCAGTATTCTGGTTTCTACCTCATTCTGTTCACTTTGCTCTCTATGGGAACGAGCTTCTTCAGTAGCACTTACAACGTCTACTTTCTCTTGCTTGAGGTTTTCAATTTCATTACGCAAGGAAATTTTTTCATTATTGACTCTTTCACAAGCTTCCAACCACCGCTTGCGATCATTGGCATGTTATGCTGCTGCTGCTTAGCTTTTTTCTTCCACCCCAAGGCGGACCACTCCTCTCTTTCTTCTCCTCTTCAAACTTACATCTCTCCATCTCTAGATCAACCTTCATCCTCCCCAACTTCTCACTTTCGATCCCAACTTTGAACTTTTTTGACACAAAATTCATCCCACTCCTTCTTCAAACTGCGCCACTCACGCACAATCCTATGAGTCACAGAAGAGGCTTGTCCCGTCTCTAACAAATAAGCATGGTAGGTTTGTTCATGAGACTGATCTTCTTGACATTACACCTCTGCCGGTGGGTAGATTCCCTTGTACCATTCCCTGCAAGCTTGCAGGCAGTAAAGGTATCGCTCTGCTTTAGCTTCCACACTAGCTCATGAAGGGCGGAGGCTCGTTTGGTTGAATAGGAGCGATAATAGTAGTCCCCAGGCGTCTCCTCAGGATGAATGGGTGATTCTTCGGTTGAGTCATCAAAAAATGATTCAATGTTTGGCGCAATAGAGGATGAGCCAATATTCTTTGCTTGATTATCGATGGTCTTTTCCGAGTGAGGGAGGCAACTTTGGATCCTCAAAGGTCGCTTTTCAACATTGGAAGGGGCAGTATCTTTTACCTGCTCGCCAGCAGGATCTTCAACAAATGATTTTTTATGCTCTTCTTCCGGAGCAGTTTTCTCTGGCATGACAGGCATGACGGGGTCTGAACCAGAATGTGTTGCGCTTGGGTCCACATCATCACCTCTCTTCTCAACGCCTTCACCTTCAGGTGACGCGCTGTTGGCAGTGATGAAGATGTAGTTTGCGCCACCTTCACCATTTTTTCTACATATGACAAGGACAAATGAAAAAAGGAGTTTCGGCATATAAAGGACAGGTTAAATATCCTTACCAGGAGAAAATTTTTCTGCAAGTCGCGTCCAGGTTGCTTTTCTTTCCTATAGGGCCCTAGCAACCTTTTTGGGTGGTGGAGCAGGCTTCTCGGGGCTCACAGCTTTTCTTTTCTTGGGCTCTCTAACCAACGGTTCAGGGCTAGATTATAAGTCAATGGGATCATCAGGGTTGGCTGCCGATATGTCTGCGGTACTGATGGGCTTCGCCTTAGGTACCCTCAAACCACAGGCGCAAGACCTTCTAGGAGTCAGACACGACCACATAGTCACACCAAGTGTAAGATACAAAGTGTTTACTTTTATTGGCAACCTTTTTGTAACTCTCAGGTGGGGAACGGTTGGAGCATGTTTCTTCTTCTTTTTCGAATTGGGCCTACCCCAAGTTTGTTAAAACACCTACTTGATCAAAATCAACAAACATAGACGCGCCATAAGTTATATTGCAATATTACTAAAAATCTAGCATTAATGGTAATATTGCAATATTAACTCCGGCTCGATGTGAAAAATACTTACCAGTGGTAGAAGAGGGTTGCGCTTGGAGATCTTCTTTCTTTGGAAGCTCAAAAGTCCCCAAGATCTGCTCGAACCAAGGGGCCTCACCTTCAGCAGTAGGCACCACCATCATTTTTCCTGTTCTTTTAACGCACTAGAAGGCGTAATCAATAAGCTATGACTGAGGAGAGGCCTGAATTTTACAAATTTTGCAGTACTTACCATCATTCTATATACGGCTCTCGCGACGTCGATTTCATAAATACTCTCTGCAGAATCAACGCTCTTTCGCAATATGTGCACATCTTTCAGATCTTGATACCACACTTCATTGCTTGGGATCGCCATTGTCTCTAACTCAATATCTTCCCTAACGAAACGTCATCTGTGTTGGAATCACAGTAGACTTAATATAGAAAAATTTCTGTTTCCAGTCATGATAAGATTTGGAGGTACAAGAACAGTCTTTTGGCTTGAAGACGTTGTTGGAAGGAATAGAAACCCAGAGAACAGTGCAGTTGATAAAAAACCCTAAATTTTTCAACAGTAGGGATGAGGTTCATCGACCTAAGAACAAATCGAAGTGCCTGATTTGAACCGTCCCCATGGGATTCAACTGAGAAATATGGAATTTGTAGAAGTCAAGAATCTCCAACATAAAATGTGTCACTTGAAGACGAAAATTGCCCTCGGCAAAGTAATCATAGAACAGAGTAATGTACCCAGCAGGAGCATTTGCTGATGTATCAGTCTCCTTAGGATATCTAGCATCCCAAGATCTTGCAAATAAGAAATTCGAAACGATTCTGTCGAATTCTTCTCGTTTCCACTTCAATGTTGGCAACATGGATGTCATTGGCATCTCTGATTATTCTACTGGTATTACACTCTCAGCCATGAACAAATCTTGAGAATAGTGAGAATTTTCTGGTCACAAAGGGAGGAGATTGCAGAAGAAAACGATGAAGAAAATTGAGATTTTTTAAAGCATAAAGAAAATGATGCAAATTGAGGTAAATATATATAGGCATCGCAATAAATGCCTGCAGCAAACTTGCCGAAAATCAGGGTTTTTTCATCAAATCCTAGGCGACAGAAGGGCGAGTGGTGAACAGTAACCGGCCCACCGCGCGTGCAGTCGATGAAAGGCCGCAGGCAATTAATGTGGTACAATTATTACTGTTGACAGCTGTTATACAGTACGTCAAATGTCACTTCGTCATGTGCTCCACCTATTGCTACTTGAGTATAGGAGCAACACTGGACTGGGGGACTTGAAGGGTATGTCCCAAATCCTTGCGCCAAACAAGGACCATACCTTTTCTTTCTGCCAAGCAATCCTTGCGCAAACTATGGTACAAAGGAAAAGGCATTCATAAAACCTCCGCCGGTCACCTAAAAAGGAAAAGAATCATTTAACTGCCTTGCGCGGGCTCGCACAAGGAAGATAGTTAACCTTGAATGAATTTCTTGAGTAATCATTTTACTCTCTAAAACCTTGCATAGTCTATAATACCACAGAGGGGCATTATAAATCTTTGCGCCAGGCATCTAAGGAGGAAAAAGATCATTTAACTATCTTGCACAGACGCGCGCAAGGAAATAGTTAACCTTGAATATTTTCCTTGGCTAGATGGCATCTGTGCACGAGATGAAGTGCAGAGACAAAAAGAATCTTTTTTGTTGTAACAGAAAGTACACGTGGCAAACAATAAGTGGATTACAACGATATATCTTCTAGAAGCTATTAATGCACAATCGTGCAGAGGTACAAACGGTTGCAACAGAATTACACGTGACATGATCTGGCACAGTCTCGAGAGTCATGATGATGGAATGATTTTGTGACAGGCATAGGGTCATCATCACCAGCCACGTGGCAATTCCCTAACCGTCGATCTTACCACGATCCGTGTGCTTGAAGAACAAGTTGGTAAATTAACGGTGGATCTTGACACCGTGAAATCTCTTCCTCTCTCTGTTTTGGCACCTAAATCCGGGTATAAATAAGTATCTTGGAGACAACGAAAAAGGTATTCACTCTCACTTACTCTCTCTCTTTCTACACTTTTCCTACTACCGGTACTTATTCTCACGCCGGAGGGTGGTCACGGAGTGAACCCCTTCTCCTGTGACGAGGCTGACGGCGTTCTGTTATTTAGGTAACGTTGGAAATCTAGTTGTGATCATCATCATCAAACGAAGTAAAGGATTAACCCTTTTTATGCAGAAACCGAACCCAAGATCTGACTCGATTTTGATCAGTTAGATCTACGTTTCTTCAAGTGCCTTGACTATTGTTAGTATAAAACTTAAAGGCTCAAAAAACTATTCTGTTTTGTCTAGTGCTATGAAGTTAGCCTTAGAAAGCTAAGAATAAGTATGGTTTTATTGATGGTAAATGTGTTATGTCTGAGAATGATGAGGTGTTAGCTAGTCAGTGGTAATTATGTTGTCCTTACTTGGTTACTAAATTTTGTCTCTGAAGAGTTATTGTTAGGGCAAGTTTTTTTCCAAACTTGCCTCTGAAGTCTGGGTTTAATTAAAAGAAACCTATGATAAAGTTGATGGTCCTACGGTATATAATTTGTATCAAACGATAAAAAGTATTTCACAAAATGGGAGCATTGTTGCTGAATATTATAATAAACTAACCATAGTGTGGAAACAGTTTGATGCAATGTTGCATTTGCCTACATGTTCATGTCAGGAAACAAAAAGATTATAATGACTTTACCACCTTGATAAAGTTAATGCAGTTTTAATCGGTCTCGTAGATGTATATCAACCAGTTAGAACAAATTTGTTAACTAGAGAGCCATTTCCTTCTATAAAGGTTGCCTTTTCCAATCATTTCCAGAGAAGAGTCTCATAGGTTGTCTAGTAGTGGTTCAAAAGGTCAAAATGTTTCTTTTGTGTCTAAGAATAATCAATATTTTCACTCTAATAGGAGAATATCTAGAGGTCCTAATCCAAATTTAAAATATACAATATTGTAATATATTAGGACACACTGTTGATAGATGTTTTAATATAATAGATTATCCACGGGAAAGAAGGGTCGGAAGTCAGGGGTATAAGGGTAATACTAGTAATGATAATTTCAATAATGGGAAATCTTATTCTTCTTCTAGTGCTACTGTTATGCCCTTTACATCTGAATAGATTTCCAAACTTCTTAACCTGGTCAATGAGAAAGAGAAGAGTATGTCAGACCCACCTGTATCTGTAACACCCCAAAATATAAATATAAGTATAAATATGAAAATGTTAAGTTAAGAATGCATGATAAGTAACATAAAGTAAAATGCTCAATATTTGGCGGGCTAAACTTGGGCAATTAGAAAAAGTAACACATAAAATAAAAACACAAAACACACACATTAGGGATATGTGTGTGTGTGTGACGTGAAGAACAAGGGAGGGAGAACAAAACCCTCAACAACACAAATCAATCAAATTGAAAGGGGATTTGAGCGCTAAATAAATGCATGAACCAGGAATTTTGATCACATATGTGTTTCTAACATCAAATAAGTCGAATTTGGTGTTTTAGTAATGTTTGATTAAGTGGGTTAGGGGTAATCGTGAATGTAATGTAAAATGTAAACATGAATGTTAGTTGTTATGAATATGTAGATGTTGATATATGTTTAATTTTGTCTATAATGATGATTTGGGGAAAGACCCATTTTTATGTTATAGAATGATCCAGATTAGTGAAGTTTTATTGCAAAATTAATATGCTGTTGATGTTTGAAGAAATGTGTTGAGGGTAGTTTGATGAGTATTTGATGTAGAACTAAGTGTACATAGTTGGGATGGCAAATTATGAAGTTAAGGATTTGTTATGCTAATGAATGGATGAAATATGGAAAATGTGCTTAAGATATTTATACATTTTGCTTTGTAGATAGTATGCACACCACGTGTTCGATGAAATGCCTTAGTTGGAATTTATTATGATTTTTCATGATACTTGCTAAGTTAATATAATATGATGATGGCAAATGTATGCGAGTAATTAGCATCACTAAGTACATCAAAGAATGTCTAAGTAATGAAGTTTGTAAGAAAGTTAAGTGTATGAAGTTGTGACATGTAGGAGCAAAGAAAGACGAAGGAACAAGTCAACCCAAGGCGTTAGGAGCAAGACCAAGGTAAGTTCATATGAACTTGTTTATCCTTCATGAAGTTTATGAATGTTAATCTTAGTATATATAAATCCTAGTGTGATGTTGTTTTGTAGAAAATAGTGATGCATTAAGTATTGAATGATGATTAGGAAATGAAAGTGAGATGAATGTAAGATGACCCGTTCGAATGGGTAGAATGTTTGTAAAGTATGATGATGGTATGGTTTAAGTAAAGACTCGTTATAAACGGGTCAAAATGATGAATGTATATGACGGAATTGATGCTAGTAAGGTAAGGATGATTTATAATGAGGACGTTAACTAAATGGTAATTTGGTTATGGGTCGAATAAAGATAAATAATTGAAAGTTATGAAATTATGTTTAGTATAATGAACTAATGAACGCTTTAGTGTTGTGTATGATAGGTAATTCTCATCTCTAATAACGGCGAGCTTGGATCGAACACACATTACAACTCATGCCCAAAATGCGCTTCCGGATATGTATTGTGTCAAACGGGTCAAAACTCTTTCGGGTTGTATGATGTTATTTTCGTGTCTAAGGTCTTTTTGCAGTGATAGTTATGGTTAATCAATTTGGATAAATGAAGTTTAAAATGTTTTGGTGGTTGTAAATGTTGTTGTTAACGTAAAGGATATTTTGGTAAAATCGTATGAATTGGATTGAAAATTTTAAATTGTCATCATTTTTGACCCTTTATAAATATGGGCGTTTCAAGTTGGTATCAGAGCCAAGATTTGAGGGATTCGAGCAAAATTCGGAGTGCTTAAACTTAAACTGACAGCTCGCGCGATGGTGTGTTTGCTCCAAGGCTGCAAATGAGGTAAACATTTAAATTTCGATGAAGATAAGAAGGTACGATGTGATATTATTATAGAGTTCTTACTTGGTATCTGGAACTCTAAAGTTGGGGGTTAAAACAGAGAATTACGGGGCGTGTATAGTCGAAACCGGGCTCGAAAGAATAGTAAACGAAAAAATTTAAAAGCTGCAGCGAAATGGCAATCGGAAGGGTGTCACCGACGCCGGTATGGTGCATCGCCGACGCAGCCACCCCAACCGACGCCATATTCCCCTGTCGATGGTACTTTTGGCCGACGCCACTTTTTAGGTGCCGTCGCCAACGGGTTGTCCAGACGTCGCCGATGCCACCAAGAACGAATGGAATTAAAATAATAGTAATGAGTATGAGAATGAAAGTCATTAAAACATGTTACTTAAAAATATGTTGTAGAATCTTTCCTAAGGCCAATCTAATAGCTCCATCAAGCTTCTGAAAAAGTAACCGATGATGATTAGGGTCCTCTAAATGTTAACCGGGCCATATCGAAATGTTTCGAAGTAAGAACGTATATGATTGGAAAGTTATGAATGAAGTTCTAGCTGGATTCATCAACCCTATGATGAGAAGTATGTGGTGTGGTCATAAAGGGACTGTTAACACCTAGCATGAAAGAAAGTAACGTATAGAAAAATTTAAAAATGCTAGAATGAAGTGAACATGACCAAAGAATGAAATTTAGTAATGAACTCGAACGTTATAGTAGATGGCTGATGAAGAATGAAGCGATTGTTAACGAAATACGTTTCTAGTAACTGATGGTGCTAGAAAGTAAGTAGAAGAATGAGGGATTCTAATTCCCTATGAACGAAAGGCATTCATGATATGGCTTATCGTGACCAATGTCAATGATGATGTATAAATGAAATGAAAGTTGTTGCAATATGAGTATGAATGCATGAATGTAACTTGAGATAACATAAGTATATGAAGTAATGAAGGTAGAAAATGTTTAATGTAGACGACGGATGAAAGGGATATAAACGATAACAAACGGCACGGTAAAAGAAATAAAAGAAGTGACTGCGGAAGAAGTTGGTATGGTACTGGAATGTAATAAAATGTATGGAAAATGAGTATGATTACACCTAGAATGTAGTGAAATGTTTGAACGATGAGTATGATCAAGCTTAGAAAGTATTGAACATGAGAGAATGATCGAATTTTGAGTGTAGTATGGCCCCAAGGATGAAAGTCTTGTCAAATGAAAAGTAAATGTTAGTAGAATAAAATGTTTTTTTAAGGAAGATATTATTGTGAAAACACGATACATGAATAGAATGTGGGATATAGTGTTGGGAAGCAATACTTGAAGTTGTATATAAAAAGCTGGCTACGAGACGTGTCACATGAGACGGGACGGAGAATGATGTGATGGAAGAAGGAAATGTGTAAATGAACGGGTTGAACCCGTAAGTGAGAACGAATCGGCATATAAGGAAGAAAGGTGCAGAATAAGATATTCTAACTCATAACCAAAAAAAAGTTAGAGTTTCTTTTAGGAGGGAAGGAATGTACGAAAGCAAATGAGGGGATGCTTTTCTCCACCTAACTAAAGATTAGTATAAATATAATAGGTAAGTGGCACAGGTAGCCTAATCGGTCGAGCATGATGATGGACTAAAAGAATGTGTTTACATATATATATATAGGTGATATATATGTGAATGTACTCGCAATAGGTTGTAACAGATTGTGGGAATATGAGTAAGGATGTGTTGATAGTTAACCAAGGTAGACCCAAATGGGATATACGAGTAAGAGTAAAACATGTGACAAATATGGTATCATGTGATAGTATAAGTAAATATATATACATAGAAAGATGTTGAGGTAATGACCAAAGGTTATGAACTTCAATAGATGAAGTTGAACATGTAATATGGCTTGGAAGTAAATCATTAAACTAGTCGAAGTAAGGTGGATAACTAGATATTGCGTATGAAAGGAATTTTGTAAATGATTGAAAAACATAAACTAATGTGCAAATCAAAGTATAATAGGAGAAAGGTATGAAACGAATTAGCAAACAACTAATAGTGATGGAATTAATAAATGTCGTTGTGGAAAGACGACAGGAGTCGACCCGCATATCAAAAAAATGGGTAGTAGAAAGGAAAGGAAAGTAAGGAACTTGTAAGAAAGCGGAGTCCATGCTTAGTATGCCAAATTTAGAATCATTAGAAGGAATTGTATAAAAAATGTGAAAGGTTAACATTGAAGGAAGTTAGAATGAAAATACTAGAATGCATAACTATTAGAGAGATAGAATGTTACATAAAAAGGATTGCATGGAATATAAAATAAAGAATACTCAAATGGAATACGACGTATTAGAAAATTTACCGCAAGTAAATCTTGCAAAGAATATATGATGGGATTTCGCTAAGACATGAAATTTTATGACTAATGGAGTAAATGAATGAAAAAATTAATGGAATCCTGCCCTTAGTCGGGCTACCTAGCGTATGTGAGGACTTATTAGAAGGTAAGCTCTAAAGAAACATTCACGAGTTAGAGTTTGTATACCTAAGATTCATGGCTCGTATTATAAGACGACCCTAGGAGGTAGTGTGTAAACTAAATTATCGAATGAACGGTTGTGCCAAGTTTTATGTAACACATAGGTGGAACGGGATGGCATGTGTAGTAAGCTTATAATCTCGTATATAACGAAAACTTAGTAAGCATATAGGTAAGAATCTATCCATTGTGGTACATTGTTAGGTAATTGCCTTAGCATTACAATTTCTAGAAGGAATGACGTACGTATGACAGCTATGGAATGTGATGACAAGTATAGTTACGTATGACTCCTCGAGTAGAACATGGGTTACACGAATGCAGGTATTTATTACTCGATCATATTAATAGCGTGATTAAAGCTTTATGTTGGCCCTTGTAACCAAGGGATAGACGGTAAAGAGGTTAGAGCAAGTTAGTATACACCCGACTTGTATAAATGTATACATTAAATTGCGGTTAACCATGCAGATATGATAAATCATCAATAAAGAAATATTGGTCTCGGGTAGAGATCACACGTAGGTATCGCAAGAAAAGTATGAAAGGAGTTATCAAGCAAGTGCCAAGAAAGAAATTTTTGCTCGATATTATTCCAGGAAGAATGGGATGTATATAGAAGCTAAATAGTTAGCAACTACTAAAATGATGTATGACTTGTGAATTTATGTGATAATCATTTCCCTAAGTAATATTAGAGGTATGCGGGAATGATTAACTTGACAGAGAAGTTTTAAGAAATCAGCTTGAACAAATGAATGATGATCATGGAATAATGTAATAGGATAGCATTGAATCATGCAAGATTGATTTACTATGTGTATTAGATAAGTTTTAAAGTAGTAATGCTCGATTCATCATGATGGATGATCGAATGAAAGCATGTTGACGAAGTTCGAGGTATGTAATTACGAAGGGAAACGGGTAGACCTGTCAGAAGGTACGTATTCAGGTTTCGGGGACGAAACCTTCTTTAGGGGGGGTAGACTTGTAACACCCCAAATATAAATATAAGTATAAATATGAAAATGCTAAGTTAAGAATGCATGATAAGTAACATAAAGTAAAATGCTCAATATTTGAGGGGCCAAACTTAGGCAATTAGAAAAAGTAACATAACAAAATAATATCACAAAACACACACATCAGGGATATGTGTGCGTGTGTGCGCGACGTGAAGAACAAGGGAGGGAGAACAAAACCCTCAACAACACAAATCATCAACAACACAAATCAATCAGATTGAAAGGGGATTTGAGGGCTAAATGAATGCATGAACCGGGAATTTTGATTACTTATGTGTTTCTAACATCAAGTAAGTCGAATTTGGTGTTTTAGTACTGTTTGATTAAGTAGGTTATGGGTAATCCGTGAATATAATGTAAAATTTAAACATGAATGTTAGTTGTTATGAATACGTAGATGTTGAGATATGTTTAATTTTGTCTATAATGATGATTTATGGAAAGACCCATTTTTATGTTATAGAATGATCAAGATTAGTGAAGTTTTATATGCAAAATGAATATGTTGTTGATGTTTGAAGAAATGTGTTGAGGGTAGTTTGATGAGTATTTGATGTAGAAATAAGTGTACATAGTTGGGATGGCAAATTATAAAGTTAAGGATTTGTTATGCTAATGAATGGATGAAATATGGAAAATGTGCTTAAGACATTTATACATTTTGCTTTTGTAGATAGTATGCACACCACGTGTTTGATGAAATGCCTTAGTTGGAATTTATTGTGATTTTTCATGATACTTGCTAAGTTAATATAATATGATGATGGCAAAATGTATGCGAGTAATTAGCATCACTAAGTACATCAAAGAATGTCTAAGTAATGAAGTTTGTAAGAAAGCTAAGTGTATGAAGTTGTGACATGTAGGAGCAAAGAAAGACGAAGGAACAAATCAACCCAAGGCGTTAGGATCGCAAGACCAAGGTAAGTTCATATGAACTTGTTTATCCTTCATGAAGTTTATGAATGTTAATCTTAGTATATATGAATCCTAGTGTGATGTTGTTTTGTAGAAAAGAGTAAAATATGATGCGTTGAGTATTGAAAGATGATTAGGAAATGAAAGTGAGATGAATGTAAGATGGCCCGTTCGAATGGGTAGAATGTTTGTAAAGTATGATGATGGTATGGTTTAAGTAAAGACTCGTTATAAACGGGTCAAAATGATGAATGTATATGACGGAATTGATGCTAGTAAGGTAAGGATGATTTATAATGAGGACGTTAACTAAATGGTAATTTGGTTATGGGTCGAATAAAGATAAATAATTGAAAGTTATGAAATTATGTTTAGTATAATGAACTAATGAACGCTTTGGTGTTGTGTATGATAGGATCGCAAGACCAAGGTAAGTTCATATGAACTTGTTTATCCTTCATGAAGTTTATGAATGTTAATCTTAGTATATATGAATCCTAGTGTGATGTTGTTTTGTAGAAAAGAGTAAAATATGATGCGTTGAGTATTGAAAGATGATTAGGAAATGAAAGTGAGATGAATGTAAGATGGCCCGTTCGAATGGGTAGAATGTTTGTAAAGTATGATGATGGTATGGTTTAAGTAAAGACTCGTTATAAACGGGTCAAAATGATGAATGTATATGACGGAATTGATGCTAGTAAGGTAAGGATGATTTATAATGAGGACGTTAACTAAATGGTAATTTGGTTATGGGTCGAATAAAGATAAATAATTGAAAGTTATGAAATTATGTTTAGTATAATGAACTAATGAACGCTTTGGTGTTGTGTATGATAGGTAAATCTCATCTCTAATAACGGCGAGCTTGGATCGAACACACATTACAACTCATGCCCAAAATGCGCTTCCGGATATGTATTGTGTCAAACGGGTCAAAACTCTTTCGGGTTGTATGATGTTATTTTCGTGTCTAAGGTCTTTTGTAAGTAAATCTGTGATAGTTATGGTTAATCAATTTGGATAAATGAAGTTTAAATGTTTTGATGCTTGTAAATGTTGTTGTTAACCGTAAAGGGTATTTTTGGTAAAATCGCATGGATTGAATTTTAATGATTTTTGACCCTTAATAAATTTGGGCGTTTCAGTATCTAATATGGGAGGCAAGTCTATAAGTGTGGAAAATAATTCTGTGTTTCATAATGTGTGAACTAATTTTTATTAATCATGACTTTAGTTATAACTAGGTTATAGATTTTAGTGCTAATCAGCATATGGTTATGACCATTAAAGATATGTACGATTGTGTTGATGTGTACGGGTATGATCTTAAAGTGTCTTACCCTAATGGAACAAGTGCTAAAGTTACTAAAACTGGAAATATTAAACTTGCCATAGGTGTCATCTTGTTTGATGTGTTCTTTGTTCCTAGATATAGTGTGAACCTTGTGTCTGTTCATAAACGTGCTAGAGATAATAAATTGACTGTTATGTTTGACGAAAATACATGTTGTATTCAGGATTTGAGTTCAAGGAAAGTCATGCTGATTGGTAGACAACATAATGTGATTTTTTGTGAATAGGAATGGTAATAGTGCTAATATGTGTAGTAGTTTGAATAATGCTAATTTGTGGCATAGTAGACTTAGTCACCCTTCTAAACAAGTTCTAGCCATTTCAAAAGATAGTCTTGATGTTATATCTTAAAAACAAAAAGTGAGATGTTTGATAACATTATTAGTTTTTATGAGTTGTTGCAAACTCAGTTTAAAAAAAGAATTAAGTGTTTTAGAAGTGACAATGGAACCGAATTTGTTAACTCACAAATGAACAATTTTTGCAAATCAAAATGTATACCACACCAAATTACTTGTACATATACACCACAACAAAATGGTGTGGTGGAAAGGAAACATCGACATCTTTTGAATATGGCTAGGTCATTGTTATTTCAATGAGGGTTACCATTAATGTTTTGGTCAGATTGTATATTGCCTTTTGTTTTCTTAATTAACAGGATTCCATCTTTTGTGCTTCAAGGTAAAAATCCATATGAGTTAGTACATGGTTTTAAACCCTCTCTCAAGCACTTAAAGAATTTGGGTGTTATGTTTTGGGACTATCTTGAATGAATCTGATAAGTTTTCTTATAGAACGAATAAATGTGTTTTAATTGGGTTTTCTAATGTAAAAAAAAGGTATACGTTGTGGAATTTAGATGACAGGATTGAATTCTATTAAATAGATGTCAAATTTTATGAAAATGTGTACCCTTTCAAATCTAAAGTTGTTTATGAAAGGAAGTATGTGTTGATTCTGATTTAAATCTTTTAGTTTTTTTATAGTTATGAAACTTTAACATCCAGTGATCTAAAAGTGACAAAGTTTGTATTCCTAATGATGAAGAGAGGGATATAGGTTCTCATGAAGTATCTAGTGATGAGCAGCAGCCCAATCATTCTTCAACAGCTGCCACTTCTTGGCAGGGTCAAATCTTAGAACCTAGGTTAGTGAATAGTAGTGATGATGATCATGGAAGGGTTAAGGACACAGACACTTCAGATGATGAGACCAACCCGTCTAAGGGAATATACCTAGTCCTAGACGGTCCTCTAGAGTTGTATCAGTTCCGAAAAAAAATGGATGGTTTTGTTTTAGATGGAAAAGTTAAATTTGGGATTGATAGAGTTGTGAATTATACTTTTTTATCTGTTGAAAATATGTGTTATGTATCAAGCTTGAATAAGTTTGTTGAATCAACTTGTTTTAATGAGGCTATTAAAGACCCTAAGTGGGTTGAAGTCATGAATTTAGAAATGGAGGCTGAATTTAGAAATGGAGGCTTTATTTAGAAATAAAACGTGTACCTGCTGGAAGAAAACCCTTTGGGAGTAAATGGGTTTATAAGATAAAATACAAATCTACTTGTGAAGTTAAGAGATATAATTCTAGGTTAGTAGCCAAAAGGTTTAATAAAAGAGAATGGGTTGACTTTATTGAAACATTTTCACCGGTAGTTGAAATGGTTATAATTGGAACTGTTATAAGTTTAGCTGTTGAAAAAAGTTGCAGTTTGTTTCAGTTAGATATTAACAATGCATTCCTTTATGGGTCTATATTGAAGATGTTTATATGTCTTTCCCACAAGGTTATTATTCTGAGAATGAAACCAAAGTTTGCAAATTTGTTAAGTCTCTTTATGGACTAAAATAAGCCTCTAGAAAGTGGAATGAAATTTTGACAAATGGGTTACTTAGTATAGGTTTTGTACAGAGTGTATGTGATCATTCTATGTTTATTTTATCTCAAAATTTTGTGTTTGTTGTTCTACTTGTTTATGTTGATGGCATAGTTATGGAAGGAAATAATAAAGTAGAAATAGATAAAATAAAGAAAATGTTAAGTGAAAAGGTTCAAATCAAAAATTTAGGAATAGAAGTACTTTATAATAACTCTGAGATATGTTTGAACGAGAGGAAATACTGTTTGGAATTGTTGAATGGATTTGGCTGTTTGGGTTGTAAACCAGTGCGTACACCCATTGAACAAAGTCATATTGTAACTTTTAAAACAAGTAAAAGTCGGGAAAAATTAAAGAACATAACTAGGTATAAAAAACTGATAAAAAATTAATTTGCTTGTCATTAGCTACCCCAGATATTAGTTATGTTGTACAATATCTGAGTCAATTTATGCATGCTCTTTTAGAGTCTTATTTGCAAATTGCATTAAGACTTTTAAGGTATCTTAAACTGTCACCTGGTAAAAGTCTGTGTTTTAGGAAATGTGAAAGTTTCAATTTGAAGTGTTATGTTGACTCAGATTGGGCAAGTGCTTAGTCACTAGAAAATCAGTGACATGTTTTTGTATTATCTTAGGAGATTCACTATTATATTGGAAAAGTAAAAAACAAAGCACAGTGTCCAGGTCAACTACTAAGGCATAATACAGGGATATGTGCTCTGCTACTTGTGAATTATTGTGGATTGTAAATGTTTTGAAAGAGTTAAAGTTATTTGTGAATTGCCTATAACAATATTTTGTGATAGTCAATCTGCTATATCTATAGTAGAAAATCTTGTGTTTCATGAACGAACCAAACCTTTTGAGGTTGACTTGCATTTTTTGAGAGAAAAGGTTGCAGCTGGTATAGTTATTCCTGAAAAAATTGATTATGAGGATCAATTGGCTGACATCTTTACAAAAGTATTATGTACTACACAACATGATTTAATGTGTAACAAGTTGAGATTGGTCAACTGGTTCTCATATATGAATGATGGGGGGATGTTAAAATGACCATCTAGTTAATTCATATGTTACGTATATTAATTGTGGTAACTTATTGTATAGGCTAAGCCTATTATGTGCAGATGTTATAAACGTGAGGGCTTAAGTGTAATGTGTGAAGTATCAGGAAGGACTTAAATGCAAGAGTGGAAAAGGTTCAAGGGTTGCGATCATCTTGTTGTATATTTCAGGGTTTTTGTTGTAACTTGTGGTTGAGGAGGTATATAAGTGAACAATCTAGGGTTCACTATGTGTATTTATTATTGTTGAGTCTGTTATTTTCCTCTCCAATTGTTAGGGTTTGTTTGAGTTGGATCCTGCGAGATCCTGGCTTTCTTTGTATGTTGATCAACTGATACTGAAATCAGTTGATACTATTGAACATCTGTTCATTGTAGATCTTGCAAGTTGTAACATCAAAGGGTTTCTGTGGGGGGGAGGGTCCATTTTGGTTTGGGTTAATAAGAGATTTGTCACGTTTTGTCACTATATTTGGTGTTCTTGTTCTTTTATCTGTTCATACCATGGTTGTTTACAAAGAAAGAGGATAAAAAAGAATAAAATTGTTTAGAGCTCTTTTGTCTGTACATAGACACAAATCTAACGACTAAGATGGTTAATGCTTTTGATTTTGATTGTCGTTTTCTTGGGTTTTTTCTTTAATTTTAAATGGAAAAATTTAGAATTAATTTATACGTATTTATAAAACTCGTGCATCTCGTTAGGCTAGTATTTTTGCTTTATGCCTTAGGTGGAGTGTCTTACACTTTTAAAACCAAGGTTTGAGTGTGTAATATGAAAAAAAATAGAGCATGAAAGACAATAATGCCAAACAGTGTCTGTTTGTTTACCCAGATGTAGATGAACTTAGAGAGTTAGAGCTTCTTTGATTGTATATATAGTTACATGAAATCTAACAAATAAATTGTATATAGATTTTTATTATATTATTTTGGGTATTTTTTATCTTAATGGTAAAATCTAGATTTGGTTAAGTATTTATGAATTTCTGACTTTCAATATTTTGCACATCAATTTATTATTGTACAATTTAACCAAAATCTTCATTCTAGACTTGTTTTTATGTCTTTTTTAGTTAGATTTGATCTAAACTAAATCAAACTGAATGATTAATGTAACACCTTAATCGTGTAATACAACAACACACGGCGGAAATATCAGGGAGTCACGTTACAAATTGCTCACAACAACTGGTACTAAATTGTTTCATTATTGTTAACATTGTTTTACAATACAAAGAATACATGAAATTGTCTTTTCTTTAAGGTAGTGTAAGGCCCTAATGCGTTCCTATGTGTAGCATTCTTGAATAATCGATAACCTGAAACATTTGTGAAAAAGACATCAACAAAGAATGCTGGCGAGTACATAGGTTTTGTTGGCCAAATATTGGCAAAATGTTTGGTAATGCAATGCTTTGACAACTACGAAAGTTGTCAATTGAAAATAGACTCTTTGAAACCAATAAATGGCAAAAATGTTTAGCATTGCAATACATTATCTTGATTATGAAACTTGTGACAAAAAGAGTTTTGTATATGGTAATATGATTATTACTAGGTAATTTTTGTGCGTTTGAAAATTGTACATTGGTCTTTGCTACAATATTGAAATCGGTTATAAACTTGTGAGAGTATTATTAGAAAACCAATCAAGGATTTATAATAATACTTTGGATATCCTTCTAAGAATCTAACATATTAAAAATAGAAAGGTTCTACAATGATTTGAATATTGAACATTTGAATCAATTGAACACAAGATCCTAAAGTGATTCGGATAACGCTACAAGGGTAATACAATAAGAACACTTATATATAGGAAGTACCAGTGGCGTATCCACCATGTTCTTATGGTATTACACTCTTTCATCATATAAATCACTACTAATCACATAAACACATAATCATCAACTTGGTCATCAACTTGTATACACACATTCATGTACACAAAGAATCCAATCAAGAACTTCAATTTAGTACTTTAAACATCCCGCAAGAATCTAACTATGAAGATAGATACTATAAGGATCCGGTTTGGTCACAGTGAATCATAACATACGCATTAAAGTACATAAAGAATCCAAACAAGGACTTTAATGTAGCACTTTAAACATCCCACAAGAATCTAACTATGAAAATAGATAGATGCTATAAGGATTTGGTTTGGTCTCACTGAATCATAACAGACGCATTACACTACATAAAGAATCCAAACAAGGACTTCAATTTAGCACTTTAAACATCCCACAAGAATCTAACTATGAAGATAGATAGATAGATGCTATAAGGATTTGGTTCGGTCTCATTGAATCATTAAATCACAAAGTCCTAAATCCTAATGGTGATTCGGCTAAAGCCACAAAGGGTTAAACAATAAGCACACTTATATAGAGGAAGTACCAGCGGTGTATCCACCATGCCCTTATTGTATTACTCTAGTTTCGTTATCTAAAACACCAACAATCTCTACACATAAACAATAACCATTAGCGTGTAGAGCACTTCTTAGAAATCTCACTATGAAGATAGAAAGATTTAAGACTTTACTTCAAATATCCTACAAGAATCTAACTATAAAGATAGATAGATCCTACAAGGATTTAGTTCGTGTTCTCAATCGTCATGTTTTGCATAATAGGAATAATACCAAAAAGTACTTAATAAACACACATATGCCATACAT